>OY723390.1:46782173-46807173 GCA_963210295.1 Ophion ellenae
CACATCCAGGCTGATGCCAAGTAGCCAGCCGAGGCTGGCAGGCAGGGTCAGTATACGTCATAGAGGATGAGGGCAAGGTGCACTCTTGAGGCCCTTGAGATTGGTATCAGGAAACAATTGGCATAGAAATTGGTACTTGTCTTCTCAAGACGTTGTCGCGTTGGATTTTGCTCCGAGCAACAAACCGGATGATAACTTTGGCAATGCAGATTACTCGTCCAGGATGCTTACCAATTTCTACCGTGCGACCCTCATTCGAGATGGGCGTTCTCTTCCTCCATCTCTCTCTCTCTCTCTCTGTCTCTCTCTGTCTCTCTCTCTCTCTCTCTCTCTCTCTCTCTCTCTCTTTCTCCCTTTCCCTCTCTCTGTCTCTCTCTGACTCTCTCTGTACCAAAGTTTCGTCAACTCGGAGGAAGGAGTACATCATCCACTCGAAGCATGGCGCGCGAAGAGTGGTTCGGTTAAGAGACCCGACAGCGAGAGGCAGAGAGAAAGAGAGCGAGAGAGAGGCAGAGAGAGGGAGTGAGAGAAAGAGAGAGAGAGAACTGTTCATAAATACATCTGGCTAACTCGACTAACCCTTCCGTGGGTGCTGGAACTACCGTAGAGCCGCCCACACCAGGGGGTTTATTGAATTCCATGGAGAATCGTGCGGCTGGAAACTCCAGCAACATCATCATCCACACAGAGGCTCGCGGTGCGCCTATCTCGCTGCATTATAATGTAAATTCATGCGGTAAAGATGGAATAATATAAAGTCGAATGGAAGCGTGATGAATTCGCGCGAATCTCGTATACGATAACGACGTCAATTTACGTCGCAAGCTCGCTCATTGCGACCAAATGCCTCAGGATACCTAAAATGTCATAACTGACCATCCGGCGTGTTCGCAACCGTTTTCTTTTTTTCAATTACAAACGACTAAGTTTTCAGATGCGTTCCGCAGATCGAAAACTCGCATTGGTGCTGTACAAACAACACTTCCTTTTTCCTCTGGTCTTTGATCATCAGTGATTACAAACGAGCTGACATCAGCAGAAGTTTCGTACCACAAAATCGTTGAACTCTGGACGAATTGTCTGCTGGCGAGCTAACCGAGAGAGATTGCCCTTTGTGATTAAACAAAAGTAGGTTAATGTTGTCGGGATGCACGGACGACGAGCGCAGTGACATCCTGAGACTCCATCGGGGACCGAACAATGGCGAAGCCGGTACATTGTTCGGCACTCGTGTTATCTGCAGTCTGATGAACGCTCTCGTCTACCCGTACGCATGGCTTACATACCTACGTGTGTACATGTATGCGCAAATCATCCTACCCACTATGTATATCTGGCATTTGTACCAAAGTCGGCAGTCCCTCCAGATCCACGAGGCGAATTGGCCCTATGTGGACGCGCTATGTGGCATCGTGCCTGAACAACAATCGAACTAGGCGCAGCACTGTTTAATTGCGACGTGTCGCATCGCTCTGGCGTCCCGGGCTCGCGAGCAGCCCAAGGAGTGCCCACTTTTCGCCCCGATGACCATCCTAATGCACTTCTCGGACCCTGTCGCTCTCTCCGCCATTCTCGTGCACTGCTATCTGCAATCGTTCACCTCAATTCGGACACCAAGCGAACCTCTCAGCGTTATCGAAGAAACGTCAACTATGGATCATTCAGGATCCGTGGATGAAGAACGCGCATCATAAGGGCTGGTCGTCCTCCTGACTGATGATCCACGTCATCCAAAGCAACCGGACAAGTTGTCGGTTCTGTACGAGCTCTCCGGATGTTGTTCCGTTTTTAGATTTCCCAGTCGATTGATCATCGGATCATACGAGTCTGCGATCAACCGGCCTCAATGTCCCGTGAAATGCTCGCGGGGTTGAAATTTTAATTGGGAATTCACGAGGCGTTCCGGTGTTGGGGCTGGGCGTGGATGACTTCCGGTCAGTTCGAGGTAAGAAAAAAGAAGCAGATTGCCGTCTGGGCGATCGACTCGTTGGGGGAACATTGCATCGGGAATGGATAGCCATTATGATACCGAATGGATGGTGATCGGAAGGTACATCCTTGGGATAAGGCATCCACCATAGTCATCATCTCTTCAATACGCGAATGCCTCCGTGCGAACCTTGAGGCGCCGGCTGTGGATCCGCGAGATGAAGCACATAGCTATTACTGTACAAAGGAGCCGGGTATCTGCGCTTCGAACGAAGAAAGAGCAGAGGACTCGGTTGGCGAACGTGACTATCCAAGAGAACGCGACAGACAAGTGAGGCCCGACGGAGAGAGGGAATGTATGTGTCAGCAGTGGTACACACTGGACGGCGGTCGTCAACCCGTTTCCTCAGAAAGCGCACGATATTGCGTGCCTGCTTCCATTTAACCCGGTTAATCGGCCGAACACTCGTTAATTTCTACACATCAGTCTCGCGGCTCTCCTCATCTGATCATTGCCTTTATTTCTGGGGTCTATACGCCATGCCCGTACTATAGATCTCGTCACTCTTGTCTCATTCGGCGCTACGTCTTTCAGCCTATCAGATTCACAAGCACGCATTGGCGTTGCTATTGTAATGAACAAATTGAAATGCTCGGAGCCCGCGCTTCGCTACTGAGCCTCACTGGTGAGGTGACAAGAGTAGGTGGTTGGGTATTAGATGGCCGCTGAAGCTCTTCCCATGTGCTAGGGATGAGCCATTCGGATATTGGTTGGTTGAGCAGAACTTTTGGCATTTGAGTGGTTGTGACTACGTACCGCTAATTGGTAAATGTAAAAAGAAATTGCAGTGTTTGGGGTTGCTTCCTGATCCACTGTTGGACATCTGTCATTGCCCGAGTGGAAAACGTAACTCATTACCGCCTAGCCACAAGCTAGTAAAATGATGTTTCGAATCGCGATTAGCTAGCCGTCTTAGCGATTGATTACCCAGCCTTGTAACGCTTTGGGCCTCTAGTGACTGAATACAAAAAATTTGATGGTGACTAGATAGAAAGAAATATCTCACGGCTGTATTATATTTCTGACCTAGTTTTTTCAGCTAGCGACTGGGAACAAAAAATGAAGTGGCGATTAGATAAAACAAAATTTGCGGCTATATATTTATATTTTCGTGTTTTTTTTGCACATTATTTACATCATTGGACCCTTTTACGATATTCTTCGTTGTTCATTAATTAGGGTTATGATATTTTCGCTGTAAATATATTCATGGTTCAATTTTAAATTATCTCAGACAAACGCTTACGCTGTAACGTGGTTTCGATCCCGGGACCTCTGGGTGATGAGTTGCGACGTTGTTCACTGAGCCAATTCTACTTGTTTAATTTCTGAATCTTCTTTTCGTCTACATATGTTACACTACACAATATCAGATTATTGAAAAATGGGTGAATTAACGAATGTAAATAACATTATCGGATCCATGACTCAATTGCGTTCGCATTGAGAGCGACAATCGCATAGAATTACATAACCTTAAATTGTATTTGGTCGATCATTTATTGCGGCTAGTGCGGCCGCAGTTGGGAACTGTTGGCTAGGTCATCGCGAGATACCGACTTGAGGATTTTATTCATTCGCAACATCATCTGTAACTCAAGTTGGTTAACCAGCCATGAGCCAGTCGCTCGATGGAACTACGCGTATTCACATAACCACACTTTGTCATTTGTGACCAAGATCGGCTGGGCAGTGACTAGCCAAGGGGTGCACAGCCGCATAGCTGGCTAGGTCATGGCTAGATACCTACTTGAGAATGCTTGCATTCGCAACGCCATCTGTAACTCAAGTTGCTCAGCCAGCCATGAGCCAATCGCTCGATAGAACTACACGTAGTCACATAACCACACTTTTTCATTCGTGACCAAGCTCGGCTGGGCAGTGACTAGCCAAGGGGTACACAGCCGCATAGCTGGCTAGGTCATCGCGAGATACCTACTTGAGAATGCTTGCATTCGCAACGCCATCTGTAACTCAAGTTGCTTAGCCAGCCATGAGCCAATCACTCGATGGAACTACATGTAGTCACATAACCACACTTTGTAATTTGTGACCAAGATCGGCTGGGCAGTGACTAGCGAAGGGGCGCATAGTTAGCTAGTGTTGGCTAGGTCATGGCGTCATGCCCACTTGAGATTTTTTCTTTTGCAAAGCCATCTAAAACTCAAGTTAGCTAGCAAGCCATGAGTCATTCGCTCGATGGAACTACACGTAGTCACATAACCTCACTTTGTCATTTGTGACCAAGATCAGCTGAGCAGTGACAAGGGCTGGATAACAAAACATTCAGAATATTACTAGCTCATAGTGAGCCAACCATTGGTCAGTTCGTATGAGCTCAATTGGACGAGCCAGTTACTAGGTCGTCACGCAGACAGGCTAGAACAATTTCTACTCGGGTGATGGCGGGTTGGTGAATGAGAAATTCAAGTGGCGATTGAACCGACAATGCAAATCCTACGATCTGGGAATGAAAATGGTATGAAGACTTGTCTCTCCAGGATTGAGCACAACCTGTTCTCAAATTATTAGCTCTCCTCGAATTATTTCTTCCTGTAGATGCTGATAGACGAGTGCCGTTGTGTATGCCGAATGAATTCCAGTGTGCAACGATGTATACGTCCGTCTGTGCACAGCTGCCGCATATCCTGACGGAAAATGTCGTATGCGAAATATCTTGGACAACGGAATGAAATTTTGAGCATACCAAGGATCGTGCCGATCCGCAGACCTCGGCAGTTGCGATGTCGAAGCTAAGCTGCATTGATATCGGGGAGTGCACCGTGAGCAGCTCGTGGGGAACGCGAATGAGCTGGCGAACAAATTCCGTTATAAATAACTTCGAGAACTGCGAGAGCCGGCTTGCTCGGCCGCTATACCCACTTGTAGGGTTTTAACGTACGGAACCTATTTAAACGCATGCATGAACGTTCCTCTTTGTTTGTATGATTTTGGCGAATTTGCGAACATGTATCCCAAGCTCGGAACTCAGGGCTGGGCAATTGTTCCAATAAAATCAGCGATGTTGACTGCACGGACCTAATAGCTGGAAGTGTTGTTATATTCCATCCTTCCATATTCCGGAACTTTTCTCAATAACGGATCGAATGACTTGACATTTTTCGTCCACGTCTCGTTACTACAGGAAGGACCAACATCTCCCGGATGGTCGTCTCATTGAAACGAAGAAACTATAGATCACGGTACCACAAAAAACTGCAACCCAAAGAGGCTAGGAAATGAACTGCCGGTTGGGTCAATCTCAAATCGAAGAGATACTCGACCTTGCCACATTTTGACCCTGAACCGTTGCATTCCGTCGAGAAACAGCCAAAAAAGTTACCAAGACCATCGAACAGCTCGTCGATAATTGTACACTGGGCCGCAGGGCCGGCATCCAGTGGCGGGCAAGGCCGTTGGGTCGGTGAAAACCGCCGAGTACTACAGCAAGAAACTACGAATATCTTGGCACCTCCTGACACAAGGTCGTTGAAGCGTTTGCAATCTTCGTGTAAAGATTTGGGTTTCAGCCTCTGGCTCTCATCATCTATTTGCCGAAGGTATCTACCGTTTACTTTAAATGTCCGCATATATTGGCACGACAGAGTTATATGTTTACCCTGCTGGCGAACGTGTGTTACCCGTGTTGTTTGTATATACATTCGTTTCCCGTACAGCCAGATCTCCCCTCGCGAATACTGGCCTCGGGCCAGGATTAGTCACGAGAAACACGCGGGCAGCTTTTGCAGCGGAGGCGCCACCGTCGTTTCCCCCATTCTACAGAGATTTATCCGGATACAAGGCGACATTTTGGATCACACATACGCTCCCCTTCACATGTTCCGGCTGCCTTTCCTGCCATTTCCGATCACAGATGGACATATCACGGCTCCATTGCTCGTTGATGCTCAATCATACGAAATGCCAGCTAACCGTGGTGGTTGACGACACTGGAGACGCGGAAGTGCACAGCGGGGCCGAAATAACCAAAGTATCGCGGATATGTAGGTGGCATTGATGAGGACACACCATGAAGACATCAATATCGAGATGTCTGGGCCATGCAGGAATACGTTGAGTGGCTCTTCTCATACAGCCAAGCAAAGCTTTGGTGTCCCTTGGGGGGTGCAACAACCCCAACTGCGTCGCCCCATGTCGCAAGGGTTGACGAGACACTCGAACGTGCACACCGAGAGCTCGTTTTCACAGCACCGTTCAGACGATCTAACGAGACGGTCTGCTCGTTCCGTCTGCGTACCCTCAAACGCACAATGTTATCTTTTACCATCACGTCTCTCCTTCGAGTGCTCTCACACGCGGCCTCTCGTATCATCTGCATATCGTTGCAGCAAGTGTATCCATTCGTTGCCAATGGCGGTACTTCGATCAGCGCTTGATTTATGACCAATATCAGCGTCACAGCTTGGGGTGTATCATCATGTTCCATCGCAGAATTGTACTTTGTTGCGCAACGGTAAAAAAATGCAGCGTACGCATTATCGTTACGGTGGTTACTAGTGGAATCTCGTTGATGAAACATCCGGACCGTACACGTATAGATAGAAATGACGGGTAGCGCGCGCCAGCTAATCGCAATCGATAGGTTGCTCGCCTGCAGCAAATTCCATTTTCGATGGCTGTATACTTTGGACCATTTCGGCCAATCAATGGAGAGATAGCGCAACATTGGACGCACTGGAATGCGGCGGATAAAGCTTCGATAGAGCATCGATATCCGCTGGTTTTGGGTTTCAAATTTTCATCTGCTAGAACTTCCCAAAGCTTGATCCAAAACACATTTTGATTGGATCAATGGCAGATTGATGAGGGCTGTCGGAGAGTTCGGCCTAGTCGGGGATCAATTTTTTTTCCGAGTCGGCAGTAAAAGTGGAGAAAGCCGAGACGAGAAGGAACACAATATGGAGCAAGCGGTGGGTGGGAGATCGAGGAACGGAGAAGCTGGAATTACCCGTAAATCCAACGTGGTTGCCTTGCCCGCTTTTCCGTACGAAACGTGTAGACTTTAAAAGTAGAACGGTTCTCTTTCTCCCCCCCCCTCAAGTTTTTACCACCCCCGCCTCCCTTACAATAAGAGCCCCTGCAAGCCCGAGATTTTTCTCGGATAATCCGTCTTGGGGCCAGGTTAAATTTACGACTCGGACGTTTAACCGGAAAATACACGTGCCAGTGCGAGGTGCAAGCTACGAGGGAAGAAAATAGCCCGGAAAGGGGAACACGAGCTTCTGACGTACCGCAATCGTGCTTGTCTTCCGCTTATACATTCTTTCGTTGTTTCCCGTTCAAACGTCGCCGGGATCCGGCGATTACTATTTTTATTTATAGGTACTTTTTGCCGGGCTGTCGTTAGTCTTATATCTGATCGATGGACGTGAAAAATGATCGAAGAATTGTGCTGACTTTGGTATTTTTATTTTTCCAACGTTCCAATGCCCTTTTGGCCTTTTACAATGCCGTTCCTTTCACTTTTGCCCCTCACTTGCCGATTCGTTGTTTTCACTTCATCGGAGATCCCCCCCTGAACCACTTCTACCCCACGCCTCTTTTCCCCAGGAGGGCACAGGGAAACTGAAGATTCGGCTGCATTCAGCTGCATCACCATTGGATCCAAGTAATATTGCCTTCCGCTGGGTAACCGGTACCCGAGCCACGCGGTCACCCATCTAAGTACCAATCCAGGCTGCTAAGCCCTCGTGATCCCCAGCGATGTAAGCCTCCTCCAATGTATTTTAATCCATCCTAAGTGTTTGCGTGTCGAACACGAGTTTCCGCGCGAGAAATCCACGTCCAAATTCACTCTCCTCGACACTCCGGGGTCCTTTCTCATACGCGGCGGAACGGAAAACATTCTCGCACATTACGCTGTGGCCTCCGGATCGATAAGCGTCACGCAGACCCGGGAGAAATTCGCCTGGCCTCCGCGAGCTTTCAACTTCGATGACGCGGACGTATACGTCGCGACATTACCGAACACTTTATCCGAACATCTAGCACTTGGGAACACACCACGGTTCGTGGAAAACACATACACGTCGTTCAACGGGTTGCTCAAACTTAGCCTTCGTTCCATATTGATGTTAGGTGGAAGCGTGATTTGTCCCGTTGGCTCCTTACAAATCTAGCTGCTTGGTATACTCTCGTTGATAGACGACAGCACACTAGCGCACCGCTTAAACTTTAATACGTTGGGATATGTGCATATGTAGGTAGACACATTGGTGGGCATGTCCAAGCTAAAGCTGTGGGATTTGTCTTCGTAGGAATCCTGATAAACCCTACTAATCCTGCACTGCTGTGTCACTGGAGAGTGCAGCCCGGCAGGCCAGACGACTCGTCCACGCCCATCAAACATCCCATCATCCAGCTGCTGGCAAGTAAAATTGTAATTAATCAAAGGCCGAACGTGGAATTGAGGGACAGAGAGAGATTAGTGACCATTGAAGTGAGAACTTCACCTCCGAGATGAAAACAAACCGACATGGCAACACGATAAGCCGGCAACGTCAAGTTTTTGTTGGAAGCGTTGGATTCATTTTCACTTTAGCCCAAGCCTGATAATGTATCGTAATTCATCGTTAACTCGGGCTGTTGAACGAACCAGGATAAATCGAATTCGCGAAACGGTTTTTAATTACTCGCCTAACTACGTGGCTGGGTTGATGAGGCTTAGAGGATAATTCACTGTGAGGCGAGGGGTGACACTGATAATCGATAATACGCGACGGGATAACTTAGCTTGCAACACGTACATGGTACACGAGCGATCATGACTTGATCGATCCCCATTACCAGTCCCGATCGAACTTCCACTCAGCTGGCTATGTTCCGGGCGATTAAGCCAATCGAAGTGAGTTAAAGGACGTTGCTCGCAGGGAAGACATCCGATGTCTGCTCAAAGGGGCCATTTACTTGCCATTAATTTCGAGATGGGGTCGACGCCTTGGATGGAAAAGCAGACGCGAGGATGACATTGGATACCAACAGTGGAAATGGCTGAAGGGAAGAGAAGTTTTCTGCTTGTTGGTTTTTCAGCTGGAAGGGTCTCGTTTCCACAATGTTTATCTCTACAACGTTAAAAGTCCGTTTTTCAACCTTACAATGACTTAACCCCCATCTGTTAAAACTCGGAAATCCACCAACTGTGCAAGAGTCTCAAATTTGCAAAATTGAACCTCCACAACGATCGAGCCTTATGATTATCCCTACAACGTATTTGTTCGGCTCTGTATCAACTACACAATGACGGATTTGCAATATGCATTAATTCTATAATGTATCAACTCTACAAGAACTTTGAGTACTCAACGTTCAACGGGGCAATATTCTTGTTAACTCTACAATAGCTGATAAATCAGGTGTATCAATTGAAGACGAGATATATTAGCCCATTGACGCCCACGCGACCATGTTTGAACGCTTGAGAGAAAAAGGATGTTCTTTGCAGTCTACGGCCCAAATACTGTCACCCCATAAGTAAAATCGCCCGTTCTTCCAATTTATGGCATCATCTTTTACTTGTGACCCTTCCTAAGGGGTGAAAAGGGGGTTTTAACTTGAAAATCGGGGTTAAATCAAAACATTCGTGGACAAATGCATGAAAAAATATTTTAACCGCGAAAAAACGTATTCTTACTCATTTTGGTATAAAATTCACGAATTTGGTTCATACAGCTGTATGAGAATATAAAATATCTTCATCAATGTATATTTATATTCTTATATGTATCTCTCCTTTCTTCTTCAATGAAGAATACACCTGATATATCAGCTGTTGTTTAGCTAACAAAAATATTGCCCAGTTGAACGTTGAGTACTCAAAGTTCTTGTAAAGTTGATACATTATGAAATTAATGCAATATTGGAAATCTGTATTGTGTAGTTGATGCAAATCCGCATAAATACGTTGTAGGGATAATCATGAGGCCAGAGGCGTTATAGAGGTTCAATATGGCAAACTTGAGAGTCTTGTACAGTTGGTGGATTTCCGAGTTTATACACATGAGAGATAAAGTCATTGTAAAGTTGAAAAACGGACTTGCATCGTTGTAAAGATAAACATTGTGAGAACGAGACCCTCCCTTTCAGCTTCTCGTCGCGTCCAATAGTCACACTATTAATCAGCACTGTCTCTCGTGTTTCACTCAACACGTCTTCTATAGATTGGCTAGCGGCTTTGGGTGCTCAATCAGCTGAATTTCCACTGTTCAGGCAGTGTCGCCAGGTTGTAATCCGCACTGGTTGGAAGTCTCCACAAAAAGTGGGCGATGGCGAGAACAAAAACGATTATTCCTCTTTGTTTCCTGGGTGTGAGGCCAAAGAGCTCTCTCTCTCTCGTTATCCGTCTCATCAGCCTTCACACCATGGAGCATGGTATAGAGTTGTATCGAGCGAAAGACAAAGTCTGGCGGAGTGGCTTCAGCAGGGGCTGCTGTAGAATTAGGCACAAGTGGATATTCGCCGATGTTGCAGCAGCATCCTCGAGTATTGTAACCGTTTCCCCAGTGGCGAAGAGAGGAACAGCTGGCAATACCTGTGTGGGTGTGTGTGCGTGTCCCTTCTTCGCTCGTGTGCGCGCGGAGATCTTTCTTGTCTTGGGCCAGTTGTTGCCCTCGTCGACATTGGCGTAACCCCAAAGGACCGTTCACCCTCGAGATTACTCTCGTCCCGTGGCGAAAACAGCAGGCAGCAAACAACACGGGAAATCTTCAATCCGGCAAGGCCAATTGATTTGCCACTACCGATCCCGTTGCTTGCGGCTCTCCAATGAGATCAGTGACCACTGCTGTTGGGTCCTTCAGCAAGAATCTCCTTCCGTCAGAGCCAACGTCATCGATCGTCACCCAATGGATCATCGTCAATCGTCATCAGCTTGGATCACGCACTGTTCTTCCACATTGGATCTCGTCGGAGCCTGGTGGGATCGTGTTGTGACAGTACGACTCCTAATCCTTAGCGTGTTTGCTCAACGAGCGAAAGACGGCACGGGGGAACGCGAGGGGTGGGGCAGATGGAAATAAAGGAAAAAGAGACTTGGTAATAGGTGGTGAGGGTGTCTCCACAGGTAGACTCGGCAAGTGAGAGAGAGAGACAGCTGGCGAGTGTCGTGAAGATCCACCGGAGCCGGCAGTCGAGGAGGTTGAGTATACGGTTCTAGGGGAAAGTATACACGTTGTGTCGTCGTCGTTTGCAACTGTGGTGGTGGCATCGCTCGATCTCTGCGTCGGTGTCCGCTATAGTTTCTTGAACCGCACACACACACACACACATCCACCAATAGGCAGAGCGTCGAGAAAAAGGGACAGAGAGTCGCGAGAGTTAGGATGGTAGAGTTCTACGCTGGTGGAGGACTCGTGTCGGACGGCGTGTTGGCGACGTTCTCCTGTATCGGGGCTCCGGGATTGGCGACGTGGGAGATAGAACGTTAGGTGGGGGGGAGATCTCGGGAGGGGCAGCGACGGTGTGTTCGACGTGAAGCGACTGGGGAAACTTCTGCCGGAGTATACTCTACTCTATAGATCTATGTGTATCCACACACATACGCCTATATCTATCCACATAGGAACGTGGAGGGGAACGGACCGAGGGGTCGGCGGGGTACGAAGGGCGCGGGACGAGGACCGAGAGAACGTGCGAGTGGAGTATACCGGGTCTGGGAAAGCTGGCCGACGACGCCATACTGCCGTTCGGCACAGTACGCGCCCAGCGCTCACGGATCGTTCACTGCGCCGCTTTCTCGCTCCGTCTCGAGATCCGCCGAGTTCTTTTTTTTTTTTCTTTCTTTTTCCCACGTCTTCGGCGGCCGCGCGAGCGTTCGAGAAAATAAAACTACGAAAATTAACACTCGCCACTCTTCGAAATACAGTTTTGGTTTTTTGTTTTTTTTTTGTTGGTTTTTTTTTGAAGAATTTTGCTTCGTTGCGGCGTACCCGACGGATCCCACGTCGCTCGGGCTTCCCGGTGAATCGGAGTAACTTGGAGTTGGACTAAACGCTCCTCCGTGCGGACTGTGTGGTTTCACGTTTTCTTCGTACGTTTTCGTCGGTGAGAACGCACCGGCGTTGCGGCCCGTGTAATCCGATTGAGATATATATAAATATAGATATATATATATATATATATCTCTTTGTCATACATATACAAACGCGTACGCCAAGTCGAGGATAAGCCGAACGAAAAACGGCAGCAGAGGAATTTTTACGGAAGAATTCGTTCAGCAGAGCAAGGTGAGTGACACACGGGCGATGAGGAGTGTCGACGATGAAATTTTGTTTTTGACCCCCTCCCCCGTCGTTTCCCCGCAAAGATCGTTTTTTACCACTAATGTCCCCGTTGAGGCAAGTGTTTGTTTTTCTCCTTTTTTGGCAGGTGCTCATTTCCATTCCGCTAGATAATTAAGGGGATTTGGAACCGCATGTATACATATATATATATATATATATATATATATATGTGTGTGTGTGTGTGTGTGTGTGTGTGTGTGTGTGTGTGTGTATGGATGTATGTATAAATTTCAAAAATCGCACACTGCCAATCAGTGAGTTTTCTTCAAATTTCCAATACCTTATATTTTTCATATTAACACCGGAATGCATTTTGTATGATTGAAACGAGTTAACGAAAGAAAAAATTTGCAAAAAGAATTGTCTTCCTTATTTATACATAAATAAAACAGATTTTCTCGTGACTTTTTTAAATTGTTAGGTCGTTTCCAATAAATTTTTCATTTCGATGTTAATATTTATAAAAAATATATCGTGTTGTAAATTTGCAGAAAATTCATGGACGAGAAGAGTGCGAGTTGTATGTATATATATATATATATATATATATATATATATATATATATATATATATATATATATATATATATGTGTGTGTGTGTGTGTGTGTGTGTATATATGTATATGTATATATATGTGTGTATATATATATATATATATATATATATGTGTGTGTGTGTGTGTGTGTGTGTGTGTGTGTGTGTGTGTGTGTGTGTGTGTGTATATACACACATATATATATTTATATGGGGGTATTTGAAGGGGGGCTTATTGTTACTTATTTATTAAATGAGCTAACGCATGAAATAATACGCGAAAAAAATTAGTCTCCTTTTCTTTTTTTTTTACAAACAGTTATTTCTGAAAAGCAGAATGTGCAATTGCGTTTTTTTTGCTGCCTACTATACATGATTATACATTGCCGCAATCCACTTCGCAAACGGGGACACGGCGATTTTCAAGCTTCTATGGCTCGTTAACAGCGGCGTTTATTTGCTCAACGAAAAGAGGCGAAGGGTAGCCCACCCTTCCCACGCGAAGGATTTTGAAAAAGCCATTGCGAGTTGGAGATAAAAGTTTTTTTTTCAAACATTTGGTGTAGAGGTCGGAAAGGAGGAAATTATCCGGAAGTTGCTTTAAGGATAACATCTGATTTTTTTTCCCTTTTTTTTCAAATCGACGCAAACGTGACGAGTCTTGTTTTGGAGTGAAGCCTTAGCGATCTTGAATCTAGGGAACTTTTTTCGCTTTGCTCAATTTTTTTGGGAATTCAAGATACGAAAATTATTAGAATGGATTTTGGAACTCTTTTTGGAGATCGATATCAGCACGAAAAAGGTTTTTGATAATAATTGCATCGGTAAATAATGAATTTAATAAATCATAAACCATAAATGCATAAATTAAAATCATTGAAAAAAAAAAACAAAAAGGCGAATCTGCGAAAAAGTATTTTGGATGTCGATGAAAACTAATGAAATCTAAAAATAAAAAGTGCGATATTTATCATACGGACAAAGATAAAAAGATGAAAAAGTTTTTCTAGTGCATTTCGAAACGATCTACAATTCAGGACGATTATTTTTTCGCGTTTTGTTCTGGCCCGGCGCACCTACCTGTAGGCATGAATTTACGATTTTATCGCGACTTTTTTTGTCGTCAGATCGATAGGAGATAACACACGATGGACAAAGTCTATTCGCACGAAGGATAATTCGTCTATAATTGTTCATTTATTCTTCCTCATCGACGTTAAGGCCACGGCTAAATTTTTAGCGCAAACAATCCATCGAGCATGAGATATTTTTTTTACAAAACGGTATAACCCTGCGTGGAGAAAAAAAGTAAATAAATGTAAAAGAGCTCGAATAATGTATCGGTTCGAAGAAAAAAGTGGTCCAAATATACACCAGACCCTCTGTTGCGACGTATCACAGGAGCGGCCTTTTCCGTTCGCCGCTGACGTCTGGCGATCGGATGACAAAATACTCATACACGCTTGAACGAATCGGCACCGATAATCGATGCTGTAGGAAAAAAAACAGAAATATTCGTCATATCGGAGCTCGCTCTCCTTCTCTGTGAGTGCCCTTCTGAAACCCTTTCCATCGGGGAGACTGAATAATTGATAGCGCAGCTTGGCAACCTCCTCCTTCTCGATAGAAGGTCTCAGGTTACTAGAAATATGTCATTCTCTCCCTCTCTCTCTCTCTCTCTCTCTCTCTCTCTCCCTCTCTCCTCCCTCTTTCTCTTCGCCCTAGAAATCCAGAGTTGCCCTTTGCTCTGCAACGTCTACGAATACCTGCCTCAACGATACCTCCGGAAGCGATCAAAAGTTCCCAATAACTTTCCCCCCTTTGCCACACAACGGTAGTCGCAGCAGCAAAACTTGCGCAAAGAAAAATCTGAAAAAATTCCACCTTCTTCGCGATAAAGAAACCGAACTTTTTTCTCTCTTGACATTTTCACTCGAAACCCACAGTTGCGGAGTTACGAGGTACTTTCCGTACACTGCAATACCACACGAGAAGGCGAACGTCTTCTCGGTTGGTATTCGAACGAATGATAAAAAAATGGCAAACAAGTTGATGGGAAAAATGTCAACAGAATGGCGAACAACTTGATGGGAAAAATAGTTTAAAAAATGGTATACAGGTTGCTGGAAAAAACGGTAAAAAATGACGGACACGTTGATGGGAAAAATTGTAAAAAAATGGCAATCTAGGCTCTGATGGTATATTTTATATTATAGATTTATAGGTAATGGTATTATAGATAATGGGATATTTTTCCATTATCGGGAAAAAGGCAAAAACATGACGAACAACTTGATGGGAAAAATAGGTTTAAAAATGATATACAGGTTGATGGAAAAAACGGTAAAAAATGGCGAACAAGTTGATGGGAAAAATGGTAAAAAATGGTAATCTAGGCCCCGTCGCTGTTCTATTTGAAAAAATCGGAAGATCGAAAGCTTTTGAGTCGTGTACGTGAATATGCATTTTTTTTACACACGTTCCACAATTTTCCAAAACCCTTTCGTGAGCTCTGTTTCGGAAGAAGGGACATTTAAAAATAGCTCGAGAAGCACCAGATCTGAGCAGCCTCATTTCCAATCTTCCATTTTTCCAAATTCGCTTTTTAAAATATTTTCGAATGTCTTGCCACTTGCGAGGCATAGAAATAGCTCGGTACGAATAACCGCTAAGGAATGTTAGACAAATACAATATCAGGCGCGCACTTGAGTTTCAAAGTGTGTCCTATCTGACGTGTACGTTGGAAACGGAGACTCCAGAGAGTCTTCTTATAAAGAGCCATTATAGCATTCTCCGTCGCCTGTTCGCCCTGAGAATGTTTCGGGAAGAAGACCGGAGATGGCGAGTGTTGAACAGTTGAGCGTGCCGCGTGTTGTGACTGTTTCCGCTTCTATATATTCCCTCTGCCTCTGCCACACTGAAATAGTAACGCGAGCTTCTCGAAATATCCAACGGTGTGCACGTTGGTCGCGGAGTTTCTCGCCGGTTTGCCTGTGAATTAAGGACGAAAGGAAAGCTCCGTCGGTGAAGAAGTTTCCGAAAAGTTAGTGCTACTTTTCACAAAAATGGCCGGAGGTACTCGAAACGTCCATCAGACGTCTTCGTCGCCAGCCTGGCACCTGCATCTTCCGGACGAGGAAATGAACTTCCGGTTGAGCTGGTCGCGAATCCAAGAGTTCCTCGACCTGGGAACTCCAGAGACGAACATTTTGACACCCGAACCATCTCATTCCGTGAAAAAATGGCGGAGAAAAATGCGAAAAACCGTCGTAACGGTGATCGTTGATCAACAAGCGCATGCGCGGCCCGCCCACGCAGCTCGTACACGCCGCAGGCGCGACATCTAGCCCTAGTACCCTGCACTATCTGTACGGAACAAATAACCGACACGGGGTTACGCACGCCCCACCACTTCAAATCAACGCTGCTAACGAACTGTTTGTCGTAGGGAGATTTTTTTTTTAGAAATTGAACGCTCGAAAACTGACTAATGGAATAGGCTATGCGAGAAAAACCTAATATAAATTTTTCACCGTGAAAAATGTGATTGAACAAAGCAAGAAACATCATTTTTCTTGCTTTGTTCAATCACATTTTTCACTAATAATGTGGGGTTTGCGGTACCCATGTAGGGTCCCAGGGCGAGGCGGTGGCCGCTCAGTCGGTAAAAGCGACGGAGCGCCGCGGCAAGAGATAGCCTGGAAATTTCTCCGCGCGTGTCATTTCCCCCTCAATTCACCACAATACAGTTGGCGAGCAACGCTACCGCTCGGGTCCCTGGGGCAATGTGTAGGAGTATTACCTTCAGGACTACAAACGATTAACGCTTTGGAGTACCGACCCACCCCCCCCCCCCCTTGATTGTATACCTACTCCAGTCACGCTCCCGTATCTTTATCTTAATTAATATTCGGCGAATTGCGTTCCTCCTAATGATCGGTAATCACAAATCCAGCACGAATTCCTATGGACCTCCACATTCACAATAGCTCTCGGGTTACCCTTGGTCTAATAACCACCCCACCCCCTCTTCCAACACAAAATTATGCATTAATTTGTTCGACCATTGACGCGGCTCATTTATCGTGTTACAATTCCAAATTAAATCCAACATTGGTATTAATGTTAACTGCGGAGCGCTCGGCAATTTCCCGGCTAATTGCCACGCGAGACGATTGGGATGAATTATTTATGGAGGACGATTAATTTTGAAGAAAACGGGGTGGCAAAATCTGTCGATTATTAAGGGCTTCCATCTAGATGAAATGTTTGAAAATATCGACTTTTGGTTTTTGATGGATTGACAAAATATAAAATAAAAATAAAATCTCTGAAAATTTCAATTCTGTTGAATCTTATTGGATATACTTGAAATTGATTGAGCGATTTTAAAAATCGGTGACTATAGAATCGCGAAAATCACCGCACCGATCGACTCCAAATTGTACAAGCTTTTGCATATCAAAAGATATGCAAAGGAAGCTTGTAAAATATGTAAAAATTTTGCTATCTTTTGATATGCAAACGAAGCTTGTAAAATTTGAAGTTGATCGGAGCGGAGAAAAACTATGCGCTGCAAAAAAATCGGGCCATAGTTTTTTTTTCTACAACGAAAATAGAGGTTTACCAAAAATCAATACTTTCTCGATCGATTACTTTTGGCTAGAGACATTTTTTTTCAAATCAATACTTTATTAAATCCTTCGTCAAGCACTAGATAATTTCATGTAAAAATGCGTTTGACTTTCTAATTTCGGATCTTTTGTTTCCGGGCCGGAGTGGTCACCGCGAACGGCGTTTTTCAAACAGCGCTTTGCACAAACCATTCTATCCGCCACATTTATAAATATTTTTATATATATTTTATATATATTATAAATATTTTTCAATACAAAAATGCTAAACGATACTTACAACCATACTTTTTTATATTAAAAAAAAGAATGTGAAAACCTGCACCTGCCCAGAAAAAATTCACGAAAATTCCTCTTTTTCCGGCCATGAGCTAGGTGGAACCCCTCGAAATGTTCGGAAGGCAAAAATCCTTAGATGCACTGACAGAAAAATTCTACTAATAAGCGCGTCTATTCGATGTTTTTTTAATTTGAATTAACTAGATTTTTCCTGAAATCAAATTTTTCCTATTCCATTCCATTACCGGAATAATTTATTTTAAATTTACTTATTTATTCAAATAAAAATCTATTCAATATCGTTTAGTAACTAAAAATTTGAATTAATCCTAATAAATCTGTGATTCGGTTTCACCTGTTCAAAAAACAATTTAGTTGAATCCACTAAATGTGTCTAGATAGATAAGATTTATTCCACTTGTATACCCTTACGGGTTTTTATACCTCCCATCTATTCCTCCTTTTTACAACCTAAATGTATCTATTTAATTTTTTTTTAACTTTAATTAAATAGAATTTTCGTAGAGTCGACCAATTTTCTATTTGAATAGTCTAATAATGAGATTATTTATATATATAAAGAATCTCTTTTATATATTATATTTTATATAATTATATATTATATTTATAATATATATATATATATATATATATATATATTATATTATATTATATTATATATATATATATATATATATATATATATATATATATATATATATATATATATATATATATATATTTTACACGATTTTAAAAGAGGAATTTTCGTGAATTTTTTCTGGGCGGGTGCAGGTTTTCACATTCTTTTTTTTAATATAAAAAAGTATGGTTGTAAGTATCGTTTAGCATTTTTGTATTGAAAAATATTTATAATATATATAAAATATATATAAAAATATTTATAAATGTGGCGGATAGAATGGTTTGTGCAAAGCGCTGTTTGAAAAACGCCGTTCGCGGTGACCACTCCGGCCCGGAAACAAAAGATCCGAAATTAGAAAGTCAAACGCATTTTTACATGAAATTATCCAGTGCTTGACGAAGGATATATATATATATATATATATATATATATATATATATATATATATATATATATATATATATATATATATATATATATATATATATATATATAGGTTATGTTTGATAAGTCTATAGCATGTTATTCGATAAACCTCTTTCATTATTACAACGATATTAACTAATCGATATAGTTTTTGTGATACAACAAATAATTATAGGAATTTATTTGGTCTCTCGTGTCATATCTGCGACTAGGATGTTACAAGCTCTCGGTAGCTGGGGACATCGTGCGTAGCTATAGGTAGGTTCGAGGTTCTCTAAGCGAAATATTTTCTTCCAAAAAAATCATTTCACAAGGCCAGAAAATGATGAATTACAATACAAAATCATTGTGGTAAAACTCTCAATTAAGTGAGATTTTCATTTTGGATTTATGAAATATGTTATGCATATAGTACACTTGGATTTACAGTGTATATTGCAAGCAAATAAAGATTCATTTGAATCGAATCTTTATTTATTCAATGTAAATATATTTAACATTAAAAAAAATAAATCAACAGATAAAAAAATATCTTCGAAACAAATAAGATCGTGGTAGACCGTGAGACAAGGAAAAATCCTATTTGATTAATTAATTCAAATAGATCCTATTTGAATTAAATATTTTTTCTTGGCAGAATATTTTATTTTGGAAAAAAACGAAGGACCACCAGGCTCGAGTAATTATTGAATAATTTGAAATGTGAGCAAGAAAGAGGGGGTGCAATTTGTTATATCTGCGTTGCTCTGTATCGGTTAATGAACCGACGCGCTAGGGCAGTGCAATGTGACCGCCCGTTCCGCTATGAGATATCGCATTTATGCCCCGGCTCCCTCGGTACGCATATGCTCCGACAGGCGAGATACAACAACCCTCTCGGACTCTCCGTCCTTTCTCGTCGTCGACCCTCAATCACCCCACCGGCAAACCCTTCTCTCTCTCTCTCGCTCTCTCTCTCTCTCTCTCTCTCTCTCTCTCTCTCTCTCTCTCTCTCTCTCTCTCTCTCTCTCTCTCTCTCTCTCTCTCTCTCTCCCTCCACGCTCCACCAGCCCACCGCGAAACATAAATTTCGCGCACGGTTGCATAATGCATCCCGGTATATGCGCTATCTTGTATACAACCATCCGGAGATATTACCATTATTGGTAATACATACGCGTGTGGCGAGCCACGTGATCTCGAATTCAGCTGGAATCCAAATTGCACGACAGGAAGTACGCGTTTAAAAAAAAAAAGTAGCTCGTTACGCTCATGAAATATGTATGTACATATTAATATGGCTGGCACAATTATGTTATAATTGTCCTGTCAATAAAATATGGTCGGATAACGAATATTATTGAAATAATGATAAAATACAGACCTTATTGACAGGCTGCTGACGTTACTGATAAAGTATAGATCTTTGTGAATGTAGCCCAAAAAATGGTAAACTTTCGAAGTAAACGAACGTCAACGATAATTGTTTGACTGTTAAAAGGTCTTCTCACTTTCGACGCGAAAAAAGGCTATTTTCATGCATTTTTTTGATAGGTTCATATTATAGATATTGATATAAAAGTTGCGCACTATAAAAAGTTGCGATATAAAAGTTACGCACAATTTTTTAGGACATTTTTTTAACTACCGTTTTCATCTATAAATAGTGACAAATAAATAATTTTTTTTTAGTGCTCTTACGTAAATTTTTTAATTTGTCTAGACAATGTTATACGTTCTACATCATTTACAGTCAACTGTGTAGACTTTCGCTGGCATGATTTTGACGAAACTTGTAATTTCGGAACATTATAATTAGAATTTTAAACCGTCGGAGCATTCAAAGTTCGGAATTTCAATCCGGCCCCCCAAAAATGTCATTTTTTCACACATATATGTGTGGGGATGATTCGGATATATATATATATATATATATATATATATATATATATATATATATATATATCCGAATCATCCCCATCTATGTTCTACGATCTTTTTGACTCTTCAAGAAAAAAAACATTCAAATTTTTCTCTTTTCTCCTATGTACTTCCCCCACGATTTTTTTTTCTCGTGGTATCGTTATCGGGTGCACTAGTGAGCAATAAACAAACTTCCTTGGATTTTTATCAGAAGTTTGAAAAATACATTGAGAGGATCAATCCCTAAAGTTCAAATGATAAAAAAATACTCATACTCGTCTAAATGACTTCTAATTGCTTTCAAAAACTTCTAACGAGAAAAGGTTGCGAAGTCGATCTCGTCGATTTCGATTAAATTTGGCATGCTTGTAGAATGGGTAAAAATAGGCGACACGTATTTTTTTATATCTGCGGAACCCGATTTTAAAGGGGTGATACGCACCCTCGAAAATAGTAGAACATATATAGGGCCGATTCGAATAGGTATCGATACCAGGCATTTTTCTTTCGGACGCCACTTTTCCACTCTGTATATACATGCATATCGATGCGCAAATGCAAAATGATTCAAATAAAGGAGGTTTCCTGAACGTCAGAAAGAAATTCTTCTCCTTCATCTCTTTCTCTTCTCGAGGTAATCCACTCGGAAAATATATTCCATTACTCGAGGCAAAGAGAGAACGAGAATGCAAGAGCCAATGGTACGATGATGCCTTACAAGGTTCTGTATTTCACAAACGTATTTTTTATACTTTTTTTTTTGTTATTTCCACGGATCTTTTTCTCCCTTGAATGCAGGGATTCGGATAAATCTGCGCGGTCCGTTCTGGCGAGAAAAGAGCGATGTTCTCATCTTGCCTTAAGTGGAATCTTTCTCGATTGTACAATGAATCCCCCCCCCTCTCTCTCTCTCTCTCTCTCTCTCTCTCTCTCTCTCTCTCTCTCTTTCCCCCTCTCTCTCCTTGATTTCAACTTCCCATCGCTTCTGCATTCGGTTTTATCTCGACACAATTTCACCATACACCACGCCGTCAGGGTGCAATTTTTTTATTCTTTCAACGTCGCCAAGATCGCGAAAGAAAAGGAACAAGCTAAGAAATGCACTCATCGTTATAGTCGCTAGCGCATATTGAGAAAAACATCAGCCAACGCGGGGGCGTGAGTGGAGGGGTCAGCTGATCCGGCCAGCTTTTCATGCGGACCCAGGTTGAAATCGGCGGTCTTGTTTGTTGCTCCAAGAGCAGGCGAGATGCGATGAAGGAGGCTGTTCGAGCTCTCCCGAGCAGCTTAGCCAGCTGTCAAAATTTTGCCTCGGGCCTCTCTCGCAGCCGAGGCATTTTTATCCTTGCTGTGCAGGAGAAAAGTAACATCGTGTTGTTCCTTGCATGCCCCTCGAGCCCATTTTTCGTCTCCGATGTTGAGACAGATGAGGCGAAGTACAATCAGCTGATGGATTTTACGACCCAGACGAGGACTTCTCATTGGTTTGTTATTTCCTGTGTTACTTTGGATCCTCGCCACCCATTCCATCTTCAATGACAGGATAAAAAAAGTCGATTTTTTTTGGTGCATTTTTCAACTCTTCCATCGTAGACTTGATATCCAACTGCTGGTAAAGCAGATTTTCACTTTGCCGACTCAGTACAGCGCTTTAAAGTAGATGCGCTCGGTGCGCGCGCTCTAGTTCGGCTACCCGCGGTACCCTGGCAGCTTTTGCGAACAGCTATTTTCAATTTGTACCTAAGTATACACATATACACGAGGATGGCACAAATTTGAGCTCTATTTTTTCCCCTTTTTCTCACCATCCAATTATCTACGTCAAAGAAGAAAAAAAATTGTCGCGAAAGCTGCGAGCAGTAAAAAAATATTTAGAGGTCGCTCAAGCCTCCCAATAATTCAAACTTTCATTAAATAATCTATTTTTTTTCGTTCGCTTCTCGCCCATGAGTTTTAGGCTTTATAATTTTTAAATTAAGCTCGCGAAAGCTCGAGCCGACGAATGGATAGTTAATGGTCGCTCGAGAGCTTCGAACTTTTGAACTGTCGCGATTTTTTTTTCTCTCCTCATTCGTAAATTTATAAAATTTACTCACTTCGTAAAATGTTCAAAACAATTAATCCTTTTTTCCTTTAGAAACGGATTTTTCTAATTTACCTCACCCGTCTAACCCGATAAAACCCGATAAAACCCGATTCTCATAAAAGAACTCTCTAAAGCTCTTGTCCATAAACAAAATTATAGGTCCCTCACCTATAATTTTGTTTATGGACAAGAGCTTTAGAGAGTTCTTTTATGAGAACAGAGATTATAATTCTTGGGTTCGTAACGTCAGGTAAATTAATTAATAAAAATGAATTTAAAAAAGTTGTCAAAGCCGAAAAATGAGGTTTTTCGAAACCTATGTATTTTGATAGTATATAGACAACTAGGGATAACCCCTCAACATCAATCAAAGGACGCTTCACAAAATCATCAAACGATCAACGCCCTTACGATCGTCGGCCTCCTAATGAGATCGAAAAACGAGACGGAAAACCAGTCGAATCAACCATTGAGATCACCAATGTCTCAATCGAAACAGAGCCTGTAAAATTCCTGCAATCGCGACACGACCCGCAATCTCTTCGCCGAAAGCCATGCACCAGGTACATAGGTAGCAGAGAGAGCGAAAGAGAGAGAGAGAGAGAGAGAGAGAGAGAGAGAGAGAGAGAGAGAGAGATCGACAACTCACGGTTGGCTTATTCGGATGTGCCAGGGGCGACGGACTGTGAACAACGACGACAACGTCTAAAGGCTAGAAAGACACATATATATATACAGGGTGTCCTGTTATGGATAGTCCTGCAACTGTCGATAGGTTAGATCATGTCCTACTACATTAGTCCAGTAAAAAAGACGAAAACCCAGTACCCTTTAGCGTAGAATATCAATTTTTGACTGAAGATAAATGGTTGCATACTGAAAGTAACCCCAATAAAATGTTGCCCCTCAACTCGCCCCAACCCCAAGAAATAGGGGTTGAAAACTTTAAAATCATCGTATCTCGATAATTACTAGCCCGATCAAAAAAGGTTCCAAACAAAAGTTGTTTGGAATAATAAAATTCGTATAAAGTTATCCGACGTCCAATCTCCTATCTTTGAAAAGAGCGGCACAAAAACGATTCGAAAATTCGAGGTTGATGCGTGTGCCGTGTGCCGCTATTTTCGAAGACAGGGGATTGGACGTGAGATAACTTTATACGTATTTTATTATTCCAAACAACTTTTGTTTGAAACATTTTTTGATCGGGCTATTAATTATCGAGATACGACGATTTTTCAGTTTTCAACCCCTATTTTTAAGGGTTGGGGCGAGTTGAGGGGCAACATTTATTGGGGTTTTTTTTTCAGTAGAGAGTTCTCATCTCTTTTACTGGACTATATGCTACAATTTCAGTTTAGTAAAAGTCCCACCGTTTTCGAGATTTTGGCCTTGATGTAAACAAAAAAATCATCTGCTTTTGGTTTTTCGCATGCCATTTCTACAGCAACTTCACGCCATTTCTATAGCAACTTTTTAAAGTAATTGGCACTATATGCGAGACACATTTTTTTAAGGAAAAGGTTTGAATAGGTTTGAATGAAAATTCTGCATAACATCTTTTTTCATAAAGTTTCCTTAACATTAAAGGGGCTATACCAGTGTGAACGCTGAAAAATTGGGTGATTTGGAATTTTTTGGAAAAAAAAGTACTCAATTAAATGTTTCGGGAAATTAAGAATATATTTGGCTATATTTGACCTATGTTACATAATTTTTTCATAGAAAAATATTGCGATCCAAGCGACTTATGCGCTGCCTTCGGAGGCGCCAAAAAAAAGTTCCTCCACTGCTGACATGATTCCGGCCGATTGAGTAGCTGAAACCGAAAAAGGAAAAAATGTCGTAAAACTGGAAAGTATCTGCTGTACAATGACGTAAAATTTTCGAAAAATATCAAAATCTAACAAAATGGCCTTTTTTTCTTGCCTATAAAATGGTCGTTTTTTTCAATGCCAAATCGTTAATCAAAAATATCATACGTCATTGTAGAGTAAATTCGAATTACATCTCATATTCTTGAAAGTAAAAACTTCCAAAAAGGCAACAAAAAATCGATTTTTTTGAAAGTGTCACACTGGTATAGCCCCTTAAGGTTAAAAAGAAGACTTTTCTAGATAAAACAAATAACCGAGAGTATTTTTTTAACCGGGTCAAAAAAAGTTATCATTTGTAGAAATGGTACGCGAAAAACCAAAAGCA
>OY723390.1:46812173-46834673 GCA_963210295.1 Ophion ellenae
TTCCCTTACTTACGTATGTTGTCAGGGCATGTCTCGATAACCACCATCCGCTACTTAGGTGTTTTTTCTCCCAGAGAAAGGTGTTTCTCAGGACATGTCTCGATGACCACCATCCGCTTCAAAATAAAGGCCTAACAATTGTACTAGGCAGTTTTAGTATTCTTCTGCCACGAACGTGTAATGTCAGGACGTGTGTCGACAACAACCTATCCTCATCAGAATACGCATACTACCTTTGGTGTCAGGACATTTTATGATTTTCAGAAGTATTGGGATTGTATTCATTATTTCTACATATAGGTGAACTTGTAATAATTAGCACGATTATCAACAATACTGCCGTGTAAAGATACTTTGCACGCTTTCTCACTTCTCCAGATTTGTTGAAAATTGAATGTCGTTCGTGCCTTGTCACCATATCGTTTATTAACCATCTATGAACAATCGTCAAAGATATTTCGTCAGTGTTATAATGATGACGACTTGTACAAAGTATCGACAAAAGTGTGAAAACTTTTCATAATTTTTGTGTGAGCGTGCGGCGTGTGTTTGCTTTATGATCCGGGTCGACTAATTTAGCAAACGCATACAACTATTGCTACATCATCTGGCGTGGTCTTATTCCCTCTCCCAATACTATCGTGATTAAGAAAATAATTGTTATTTATTTAAACCATTTATCACGAATTCATTTTGCTGCTTCCCTGATACCGACTCACCAGCATAAGGAGGGCCCTTTTGAATCATTGATAAATTACAGTGGCACTTAATGAAAGTAAGTCGCAATCAATTATTATACCCCATAATAAACTGGAATAAAAAATTTCGCGCAAATTTAGTAGATTTAGACATTTTCACATTTTCTTTGAAAAGTTGCTGCTACAAAAATTCTTCTACTAGTTAGATTTTCCCAATTTTTATCAATAATATTTTCTTTAAACATTTGGTGATCCCCGTTTTTATTGTTGTTACAGAACCTTTAGAACTTCTTACACGCGTGAGCGGTTTATGTCAGGCTTTCAGAGTTATGTAGTGTATACATTATTAGATAGAAATATGATAGGCGTATCATTTCCATAAAATGGCGTATAAATGAAACGATTCGTTTTTTTCGTCGTAATTTTTCTTTAAACGTTCGGTAACTTGGCTTGAAATTTTACCAGTGCGCTCGGATGTAGGTTTACTTCATTATAGACGAAATGGGTTAATTGTTAAATATTTGTGTTCGTGAAAGGAATACCTGTGTACAAAGCCATTCAGCTAAATAGCGAAGCATATCCGAGAAAAATGCCTTTTAGAAATCTTAAGCGACTTAAATAAAATAAATTTTCAAGCGAACCCGTAGCGCACTCGGTATCGTGCTTATCTAGTAATCGCGAAGGCGCTGAATTAAATCTCGCCGCACGCATTTTTTTTTCTTTTTCGTTTTTCTTTCCCTTTTTTGCTTCCTACGTATATTTCGATGCTTTGTGAATTTTTACGAATGTCAAATGTCTTTGTCAAATGAAGACGTCATGGTTGAGACAGAGGCGTATTTTGGAAAAATAGCGGGGACGTTGGGAAAAGTGTTTCACTAAAAGTAGACTAAGTTGAAAAACGAATTGTTTGCTATTGAAAAAACTGTCGTCTTCATTACTAGCATAAGTACTTTTGAACCGCCTTCGTATATACATTGTATTCTGGTCACCTTTTCGGGCCTCCGCCAAGCATCGTATGAGCCATCTTGTGTGTAAATACGTGGATGCTGAAACATAAACAATGAAAAGAGAAGAACCTTCGCCTTAGGATGAAAGAATAGAAGAAGAATCTATATTGAACCGTCGAGAAAAATACGACACCATGCGTCTTTTTCGGCAAAGTCGATGGCGATAATGTTACGAGCGCTACGATAAAAAAGTATTCCAAGTCTTACAATAGAAAATAATTTCTGGCAAAATGTTGGTGCTATCACAATTCGAAAACGAGTCGTATAGCATTTGTGCAAAAAATTATGTCACATAAGTGCAACGGTCGAGATGCATAGTAAAATACAAAGTGATGTAATGCGCAGATTATTGTAGAGGACGATAAGTACAACGGAACATAATTTATTTTTTTTCCTGATGAACACCGTCATCCCTATTTCATCGAGTTCGAACAACGTTTATTGGGAAGAGCTATTCTTTCAATTTAGAAAAGCATAGTTACCCACGCATACCTAAATAAACTTTTCTCCTTTGATAGAATTTCATAAGTAAATACTATCTCGTACTAAATAATAAACGATGATTGTATAATTAAAGGCATGGCAGTTTTTCAATAAACATGCACTAAGGATATTTCAAACATAAGACTACTTGCTGTTCTTGCGGGTGCAAAATCAACAAAGCGAATGTCAAAATGGAGAAAATTTATTCACGGGATTGTATAAGTAGATTGATTTTTACGAACTAGCATACGCCAGCAAAAACATGAAGCCTTCGCTGAATCCACTTACATCCACTATTTTTGGCGATGACATTGCCAAATAAGCCATTTTCAATTATTTAAAAAATTCCTTCAGTCTTTGTGATACAAGAAGATTTTTTCCATCACCGATATTATTATCTTTTCGGATACGTCTAATGGCAGTTGAGGGACCAAACAAACAAAGGGATAAATGTCCCAAAAATACGCGTTTCCTTCATGATAGATGCCCCAATAACAACCGTTGCTTCTATAAAAGATGTCCTGATAACAACCGTTTCCTCTGTGAAGATGTCCTGATAACAACTGTTACTTTAAAGAAAACTCAATAAAGAGCATGAATTTTATTTAATAATTTGTTTTTAATAATTAACTCCCGTGACTCTCAGCACATTAACAGTGCTGTGAATCTTTATCTTTACAGGTGGTACCTACACTATATGTAAAAAGGCATGCATTATTGTGAGGTTGTTATGGGCCTAGGTCCGAATGCTACTACTGGACTGAATTTGTTTTCTAGAAGTATATAACACCTTCGCTGATCGTCCTGTGCAGTTTGGGTACAGTCCAAAGAATCATTTTGTGGAAACAAATTCCAAATTCGTTGTATTTCGTGGGCTAATCACATTGCGCATATAGAAAACTCCCGATTATTTTTCATATCAGCTAAAAGAATGTTACTATACGGAGGTAAAAAGAATTATCTTCAACTAATTCGTTCAACTAATCGTTCAACTAATTATCGGAATAACACCCGGCACCGTGAAAATGTACCCGGCACGTGGCTTAATTATTTAAAACAGTTTATTAAGTAAAACTCAAGCTTGTTATTGAGCTTTCTGAAAAAGTAACAGTTGTTGTCAGGATATTTCCTCAGAGGAAACGGTTGTTATCAGGACATCTTCACAGAGGAGACGGTTGTTATCAGGACATCTTCGCAGACGAAACGGTTGTTATCAGGACATCTTCACAGAGGAGACGGTTGTTATCAGGACATCTTCGCAGGGGAGACGGTTGTTATCAGGACATCTTTTATAGAAGCAATGGTTGTTACTAGAACATCATTCACAAAGTAAACGCGTATTATTGGAACAGTTATTCATTTTTCGTTTAGTCCCTTAACTGCCATTAGACATATCCGAAAAGATAATATGTAATATTGGTCTCGGAACAAACCTTCTCGTATTACAAAGACTGAAGGAATTGTGGAAATAATTGAAAATGGCATATTTAGTGATGTCATCGCCAAAAATAGTAGATGTAAGTGGATTTAGCGAAGGCTTTATATTGTTGGTAGCGTATGGTACTTCGTAAAAATCAATTTACTTATACAATCCCGTGAATACATTTTCCCCAAATTGACATTCTCTTTGTTGATTTTGCACCAGCAAAAACGGCAGGTAGTCTTATGTTTCAAATATCCTGAGGGCATGGTTGATGAAAAATTGCCATGCGTTTCATAATACAACCTTCGTTCATTATCTAGCATGGAATAGTATTTATTTATGAAATCAAAGGAGAAACATTCATTTAGGTATGCGCGGGCAACTATGCTTTTCTGAATTGAAAGAATAGCGGTTCCTAATAAACGTTGTTCGAACTCGATAAAATAGGGATGACGGTATTCATCGGGAAAAAGATAAATTATATTTCGTTTTTTCTATCGTTCTCTACAATAATCTGCGCATTACATCACTTACCGTTTTGACATTTCACAATGCAACTCGACCGTTGCACTTGTGGGACATTATTTTCTGGACAAATGTTATACGACTCGTCTTCGTATCGCAATAGCACAAACATTTTGCCAGAAATTATTTTCTACGGTAACATGTAGAAGACTCCTTTGTCGTAGCGCTGGTAACATTGTCATCGTCGACTTTGCCGACAGAGGCGCATGGTACCGTATTTTTCTCGACGGTTCAATATAGATTCTTCTTCTTTCATCCTAAGGCGAAAATTCTTCTCCTTCCATTGTTTATGTTTTAGTATCCACGTATTCACACACAAGACGGTTCATACGATGCTTGGCGGAGGCCGGAAATGGCGACCAGAATACCATTTATACACGAAGGCGGTTCAAAAGTACGTGTGCTAGTAATGAAGACACCATTTTTTTCAATAGCAAATAATTCGTTTCTTAACATAGTCCACGTTCAGTGACACGTACTTCTCCTAAAGTCCCTGCCATTTTTCCAAAATACGCCTCAGTCTCAACGATGACGTCCTCCTTTGACAAAAACATTTGACAATCATAAAAATTCATAAAGTATCGAAACATACGTCGGAAGCAAAAAAAAGAGAAAAACGAAAAAGAAAAAAGACGCGTGCAGCGAGATTTGATCTCGCGCCCTCGCGATTACTAGGTATGCACGTTACCGAGTGCACTACGGGTTGGCATAAACATTTAATATATTTAAGTCGCTTAAGATGTTCAAAAGGCATCTTTCTCGGATATGCTTCGCTATCTAGCCCAATGCCTTTGTACACTTAAGATGGAATGACACCTCATCGCGGTCGGTATGGTAGAACAATTATAGATACCCAAAAATCTCTGAAACGGCTCTTCAGATCCAGTCGAAACTTTGCCAAACGACGTCAAATAGAGAGACGATTAGCTGTCTGCCCCGTAAATTTTCTGAATTTGAGGGGCAGACAGCTGTTCGTCTATCTATTTGACGTCGTTTGGCAAAGTTTCGACGGGATCTGAAGAGCCGTTTCAGAGATTTTTAGGTATCTATAATTGTTCTACCATACCGACCGCGATGAGGTGTCATTCCGTCTTAAGGGGGCATTTTCTTTTTTTTTCGACAAAAAAATCGATTTTTCGCTGACCGCTGTTTCATATTCTTCAAAGTGTTGAGAATATGTGTGCAAAATTTCAAATTAAAATTCTCAAAAATGGCAAAGTTATAAGCGATTTTATACCTGCGTGTCGACTCGCGGTGGCCGCGCGCTCGTTGTCACACGGCAGGGGTCGGCGTGCCCGGCAGCTGCCCGAATCTGTTGCTCGGCGGACCATAGAAATAACGGGACAGCATACAATAGGCATTAAATTCAATGAAGGACGAGTCCTAACGGTCGTGCGAGATCGAAATATTCGGTGGAGAGTCGCTCAGTCTCGAACGAGAGTTTACTGGTAACAGACGTATATATCATGGATCGAAAACAGGGAAGTGATACTCATAGTCGTGCTGCTAGACCGAAAAAAAGGAAATTTGTTGGGAATATTCACACCCGAGAAACGGAAACGACGTTTGCAAGTACGTCGGCCCAGAAACTGTCGACAGCGGAAGACAAAGAAATAATTACGGACCCGGGTCATGGATATCGCATTATCGCGTTTCTATCGGTTTTCTCTGCAATCTCGCAACTCGTAATATGCCAGGAATGCAAAGGACCGATCAAATTTGGCGAATCCAGTTCTCGCGGCTTGGGTTTTAAAATAGTTGTGCAGTGCAAGTGTCGTGTGCAATATATTAATTCCTGTCCTCTCGTCGATGACAAATCGTGTGAGATAAACCGGAGAATGGTTTTTGTGATGAGACTATTGGGAGTAGGCAGAGAGGGTATAAATTTATTTTGTGGCTTGATGGATATATCCCAAGGTTTCAGCACAACCTTGTACTATGCCTCCTTGGAGAACATTTACAGTGGAGCCAAAGCTGTATGGGAGCTGTGTGCGAAAAAGGCAGTGAAAGAAGAGAAAGCGAAGAATGCTGAGCACGGAAATCCAGAGACAGATATTTCTGTGTCGGGACACGGAACATGGAAAAAGCGAGGATATAGTTCCTTGTTTGGAATCACGACACTCATCGGCAAATATTCAAGCAAAGTGGTTGACCTTGTCGTGAAATCGGCTTACTGTCACGCTTGTAAATGGTGGCAATCAAAATCCGGTACCGAAGAATACGACGATTGTTTCGAAGAACACAGCAGTGAATGTACGGCAAATCACGATGGGTCAGCTGGAAAGATGGAAGTTGACGCGATCAAAGACATGTTCCGACGATCTTGGGAAATGCATTGTTGGAAGACAAACCTTACGGCGATGATTTGATCGTGAAGAAAAAGGAATGCGTCGAGCACGTTGAGAAGCGTATGGGCTCGCGACTGAGAAATGTGAAAAAAAAACGAAAAAACTTGGAGGAAAAGGAAAATTAACCGATAAATTGATAAAAGAATTAACAATTTTCTACGGTTTGGCTATCAGAAGACATCCAGACTCTGTTGATGAGATGTACAATGCTGTGTGGGCAACGTTCTACCACAAGATCTCGAAGAATGAAAATCCTCAGCATATGTACTGTCCCGCGGGGTCACAAAGCTGGTGCAAATGGCGCATTGCCGAAGCCGAAAAAACTCTGGACGAATTTGATCACGAAGCTCCACTGCATGAAGACGTCGCGAATGCTATTAAGCCGATTTACATTGATTTGTCATCGAGAGACTTGCTGGAAAGGTGTTTAGGTGGCGATACTCAAAACAACAACGAAAGCTTCAACGCAACCGTTTGGCGATTCGCACCTAAACACCTTCACTGTGGCGCGAAAACGATCGACATCGCGGCTTATTTGGCCGCAGGGATTTTTAACGAAGGCTTTACAGCAGTCCTTAAAACAATGACGACGATTGGAATCGTCGTTGGCCAGCAAGCATCAATATTCGTCGATGCGCGAGATAAGCAGCGGATAGAGAGGTCAACGAGACGCAGCCTCGAAGCAACGAAAGAGGCTCGAACAAGACGCAGAAGCGAAACTGCTTCACTGAATGAGTTGTTCGAAGCCGAGGAAGGCATCCTGTATGGCCCTGGCATAGCAGATTAGATTAAAAATACTGTAAGTACTCGATATGTCCCATAAACTGTACTCACAACTTTAAACGCGTTTTTCTCGAAACAGCTTTTTCACAACTGGTGTGCACGATTTCTCAAAAACTATTCAACCGATTGCCTTCAAATTTGGACAGAATGCTCAGCTGACATGCTTTTATCGTTTGATGAAGCAAAAAAGCAATACGTTTAATAGTTTTTAATTTACAACAAAAAATCGATCAATTTTTTTCGAAAAATCGATACTTCAAGTTCAAAACGTCACCAAATCGTCAATTTTTTTTTCCCTTCATCGAACGATAGCTATATGTGTCTAAAGTAAAATGCTTTTTGGGTTTTTGTTGCAGGATGAACGTGAAGGCTGTAATCGTGCACACCATCAAAAAAGGACCATCGCGCGTCGAGGGGGGTGGGAGGCGGATTTTTTTATGAAATTGTTAAAAAATTTTTTGTATGTAGTAAACAGATCAATAAAACTATATGCCAAGTTTTACAAGTTTTCCGTTGTATACTTTCTTCACAAAAAAATTCCCAAACAGCGGTGAATTTTGCGAAAAAAAAGACAATCCCCCCTTAACGTATTCCTTTCTGATGAACTCATTTCGTCTATACTGAAGTGAAAATACATTCCAGTATGTAGGTAAAATTTCAAGCCAAGTTATCGAACTTCTAATGAAAAATTACGCCGCAGCAAACGAATCGTTTCATTTATACGGCATTTAATGGAAATTATACGCTGACCACATTTCTATCTAATAATTTCTACATGAAATAACAAGTGTAAAAAGTTCTGTAACAACAATAAAAATGGGGGTCACCAAATGTTTAAAAAAAATATACCGAATTTATCTCTATGAACTCAGTAACTTTACGGTTGAATATAACATTCCTCAAATATTGGTATTGATGCTGTATGTGATTAGTGCGTTAATGCCGTTTATGTATGACGAAAAAATAAATACCCCAATAATAAGCGTTTCCCCTGTGGATGATGTCCTCATAACAACCATTTCTTCTGTGAACGATGTCCTGATAACAAACGTTTTCTCTGGGGAAGATGTACTGATAACAACTCTTACCTCTGGAAAAAAACTTATTAACAAGCTTCAATTTTACTTAATAATCTTTAAAAAATGAACTCATAAAAAAAGTCGTTATTTTTCGAAAAAAAAAAAATCGATAACTGTTTCAATGCGCAAAACGCGGTTCGTTGAGGTTACATATATTTTTAAAAATATATCGCTCGAATAACAGTATTATGTGTGCATCTATTGATAGAAATATTGATTATAAAGGGTGTCTCAAAACGCCCTGGCATTTTAATTTATTAATAAAACGTATTATTTGTTTACAAAGTACGAATATTTTCATTTTAATGTAAGGTAAAAACATGGAGGTTATTTGTGGAACACAATATCCGATAAATAGCATAAACAGCGTGGACTTGGAAGACATGTTCTTTCAACAAGATGGTTGAACCGCCACACTGCGGGCGAGACAATGCAGTTATTGCAGACGAAGTTTCATGGTCGTGTTATCTCGCGCTGCAGCGCGAGGGTTTTACCGAATCAAATGTGTTTTTGAATAAATTTTTTAGCCGTATCAGATCCGCCATTTTGCTTGTCTTTTTTCTTCAAATTTTGACTTCAGATTTGTAATCAGCGGCCCCATAAACCCTCGTGTACAGACTTTCAACTGACAAGGAGACGGCACGACCGTGGGGTTGGGGATTTGGCCGATTTTTTTTTGTGGCGAATGAGGACCCCTAGCACCTCATGTGGTTAATGTAGTAGGACGCACTACTTGGAAAATTCAGAGAAAAATCGATTCAAAGTTTCTTAGGCGCCTTATGAGTTTAAAGTGGCAGGCGCTTCTCGAGCCGCCGTCTAGTCTAGATGGTTAGGGCACGGTCTTTTGCGCCGGAGGTCTCGCGTTCAATTCCTCCTTCTGATCTTATTTTTTTTATCCCAACAATTATTCAAAACGTTTCTTATCCCTACATTATTTAAAAAAATTTATTTACATTATTTTGTTTTTATTATTATCATTATTTTTAAATTATTTTCTTGTTTTTCCAATAAAACAATTCATGACGGTGGGTTTTTTATTTTTCATTGTAAAGTATATGAGGAGGAACATTGGGATTTTAATGAGAATAACAAAGTCGATTAGGAAAAATTCAATTTTTATTCATATAACAATTATGTACAAAAACCCCAGTGCCAATTATCGTAGAAACAAACAAAGCAATAATTTTTGCGACATTTTGCGCAATATGTAAAAGCGGATTTTTTACAATCGCAGGGAGTTTGCAATACATCCGTACAAAAACATGTCCCATTAACATTCATGAAAATGTTTCTAGTAACTGATAATTTTAAGGCAAACCAGGCGTATTGAATCATGTCTCGGAATATTGGTGACGATAATTGATGGGGAATTCTTGAATGGATTTTTATGCAATCGGATTTTCGTACAAGCAGAATGGTGAAATTAATTCCCGGGAAGATTGTATAAAAATCCATTCAATAATTTACCATCAATTATCGTCACCAATATTCCGAGACATGATTCAATACGCCAGGTTTGCCTCAAAATTATCAGTTACTAGAAACATTTTCATGAATGTTAATGGGACATATTTTTGTACGGATGTATTGCAAACCCCCTGCGATTGTAAAAAATCCGCTTTTATATGTTGCGCAAGATGTCGCAAAAATTATTGCTTTGTTTGTTTCTACGATAATTACCACTGCGGTTTTTGCATATAATTATTATATGAATAAAAATGGAATTTTCCCTTAACGACTTTGTTATTCTCATTAAAAACCCAATGTTCCTCCTCATATACTTTACAATGAAAAATAAAAAAAACCCACCGTTATGAATTGTTTTATTGGAAAAAAATGAAAATAATGTAAATTAATTTTAAAAAATAATGTAGGGATGAGAAACGTTTTGAATAATTGTTGGGATAACAAAAAAAAAAATAATAAGATCCGGAGGAGGAATCGAACGCGAGACCTCTGGCGCAAAAGACCGGGCCCTAACCGTCTAGACTAGACGGCGGCTCGACAATTGCCTAACACATTTTAAACTCATAAGGCGCCTAAGAAACTTTGAATCGATTTTTCTCGGAATTTTCCGAGTAGTGCGGCCTACTACTTTAACCACGTGAGGTGCTAGGGGTCCTCTTTCATCACAAAGAAAAATCGGCCAAACCCCCGACCCCACGGTCGTGCCGTCTCCTTGTGAATTGAATTCATTTTCGACTTTTGGCCAGCGATTTGGGATACCGTCTTACTGCGCGACGCGCGAGAGTTTAGTGGGGGTAACGGTTTCCGAATACGGTTCTTTAGGAAGAGCCACTCATTTCGGTATTCGCTCCTGGAAGCGTCGGACGACCAAATAGTCTCGACGGGTAAGAGATCCTACAAAATGTTTTTGCTCGTCCAATTCGAGGATGGACCGTGCCATATTTGCGCGACAAGTGAAGTGACCATTGTACAAGGATCTACGTGCATCGTGGAGTATAAAAACGGTGGCCGATATGGTGCGCGGATCATTGCAGAAAATGGTGAGTAAAAAATACATACAATTATACAATGGTTGAGTCCCTATCGAAAGAGTCACATAAAATTACAATATTCCTTCGTCCATTTTTACGATAAATAATGTGAATTGTTGAGGAGGTGATATTGTCTATTTTAATTAATTAAGTTTAATCAGTTTTAATATGTTGATAATTACAGATGTTATTATGATATTATGAATATTGATTAATTTTGTGTAGACGTAGCAATTTTGATCTCCGAGTTGAGGCAATTGGAGTTGCCAAGTTCCGGCAACTTTAGTTGCCGAAACTCGGCACTAGAGTTGCTATGTCTGTACAGCAATGCAATAAACGATAGTGGCGCCACTAGTTCCCCAGTTGCCAACCTCATGATATGAAAATCGTCATAGGCGTTGCGAAGATGGACCAATTTTAGTTGAAGCAACTGTTAACTTCTTTACAAATTTCCATAACGGCTGTTAGTTGAAGCAACAAAAAGGTAGAATTGACGGTAGCTGCAGCTTTCGATTACATAAAAATCGTCATGTTGCTCGTCACCAGTTGGCGAGTTTCAGTAACTAGCAACTAAAAATATAGGCGCTGTGTAGACGTAGCAATTTTGATCTAAAAGATAATATTGCTAAAAATATATGCGCTGTGTAGACGTAGCAATTTTGATCTCCGAGTTTCGGCAATTGGAGTTGCCGAGTTCCGGCAATTCTAGTTGCCGTCATGGTGCTGGTCGCCAGTTGCTAGTTACTGAAACTCGCCAACTGGTGACGAGCAACATGACGATTTTTATGTAATCGAAAGCCGCAGCTACCGTCAATTCGACCTTTTTGTTGCTTCAACTAACAGCCGTTATGGAAATTTGTAAAGAAGTTAACAGTTGCTTCAACTAAAATTGGTCCATCTTCGCAACGCCTATGACGATTTTCATATCATGAGGTTGGCAACTGGGGAACTAGTGGCGCCACTATCGTTTATTGCATTGCTGTACAGACATAGCAACTCTAGTGCCGAGTTTCGGCAACTGAAGTTGCCGGAACTTGGCAACTCCAATTGCCTCAACTCGGAGATCAAAATTGCTATGTCTACACAAAATTAATCAATATTCATAATATCATAATAACATCTGTAATTATCAACATATTAAAACTGATTAAACTTAATTAATTAAAATAGACAATATCACCTCTTCAACAATTCACATTATTTATCGTAAAAACCATTTTTTTAATGGTTTTATTTGTTTCGTATCAATCGGGTAGTTTTATTTGTTTCGTAACAACTTTTTTTCAAGTTTCCGTAATGGTTGTTAGTTACAGCAACTAAAAGGTAGAGTTGACAGTTGCCGCGGCTTTCAATTATGTGAAAATCATAACGTCCGTCAACTCCACCTCTTTGTTGCTGTAATTAACAACCGTTTCTGAAACTCGTTACAAAGTTGATACGAAACAAATAAAAATACCCCGTTGATACGAGGCAAATAAAAAATATTTTCCCTTGAACTACATAATATTGACTAAAACTATAGGCGCTGTGTACACTTAGCAATTTTGATCTCCTAGAGTTTCGGCAACTCTAAATGCCGAAACTGGGCACTGGGGTTGATATGTCTGCACAGCAATGCAATAAGCTATAGAGACGCTATTAGTTCCCCAGTTGCCAACCTCTTTACATGAAAATCGACCTAGGCGTTGCGAGGACGGAGCAACTTTACTCCAAGCGACTGTCAACTTTTTAACAAAATTCCGTAAGGGGGCGCAAATTAGGCGGCATACGCAAATTACGTAACGCAATTTAAGGGGGTCGAGGGAATCCGGCCAGGTCTACGGAAGTGGGGGAGGGAGGGGTCGAGGTTTATGTTACGTCACGATTTTAGAACTGCCAGAAATAGCAGAGTCTGCATGTTCAAGTTTTGAATTTAAAACTCGTGTAAAATTTTACCGCGGAAAGTTGACAGCTTTCCCCACGAAATGTCAGTTAATGGGGGATATCGCCCGCTTCTTGGTACTTTAATGTAAGCATCAATATTCTAGAACAATCATAACTGTATATCCAGAAAAACGGAACGAAAACTTTAAACGCTATTTTCTCGAATCTACATTTTTCGACCTTCTCCCATCGAATACTCAAAAACTTATCAAGCGATTTTCGATTTTTTTTTAGATTTTTGTAATCGCAGCGCCTAAGGTTGTACGTAGGCAATTTTCGAAATTTTGGTGATTACTATTTTTAAATACTGCTTGAATACAAAAAAGGCCTTGAAAATAGAAAAAAAAGGTCCAAACCGTCAGCATTAAAAAAAAGGCTAAGCAAACAACTGCTGCATTTGTATAGATATCGATCAATTTTTTACTTTTTATTTACAGATAACTTTTCATAAAGATATCGATGGGACAATGAAGAGAATTTATTTTTTCATCGTCAAATCAGGGCATATATTTCGGTTAATTTTACAGAGTTTTTCATAAAAATTGGTATAAAACTGGATGAATATATACTTCATAAAATGAGTATAAACCCGATCCTTTCATAATTAGTTATGTCTATGAAAAAAGTCACAATTATTCACGACAAAGTACCCGTTATGTAACGGAATAGAATTACTAAATTGTATTCGATTTTCGAAACAGATGTGAATTCAACTTCGTCGATTACGGCAATTCGTTTTTTGTGGTCCACGTCGGTGGCGGCGACGTAATAAAGGGACAACATTCTTTTTGTACTTGTTATTAAATTACTGGCGGTCCCCATTACGACCGATATACCCCATAACCTACGATATATAATAAAGAAGTCCCGACAACTATCGATACGTGACATATAGCAGTAAATACTCGAACTTTGTTCTATTCAACAATTTTATATGGTAAATAGAACAATGTTCGAGTATTCACTTATAGAAAACACGTATCGACAGTTATCGGGGCTTCTTTAAATGGATATACCGGTGGTTATGGAGACGTGCTATCGTTTAGTAATACATTTATGAAACAAAATAGATAAATCGAAAAATAAAATTGTTGTTATGCACCAAATCTCTCTTTAGTTAGCATGGCTCGGTCATCGAGGCACTGTAATTAAAAAAATATTCTCGGGATTTAATGTGTCTTGAACGTGTCCGTATTTAAATATAACCTCGTTGTTTAACTAACCGAAAAATAATATTGATATTATGGATTTCTAGGTGACAAAACAGTCCTCGAAAAAATAAAAAACGAAAAGAATGCGATGCGCGAACTATTGAACGACGAAGAAAGTTCCATGCCCAAAAGCTTCGAACCTGGACAAAATTCATTGGTGTTACCTGCGGAACGCTCTGATCTCGAAAAAAGAGATAATACTTATTCGATATGCGATGAAGAACCGGGTCTTTTTAGCTCCACGATAAAAAACGATTCGATGCTATCGGGTTTATTGGACGAGATCATCCCGAAAACGTTGCCCGATAGTGAGTTCTCAGGATCTTCAGGTTGTACGGAATCGGTAGAACAGAACGAACTGTTAGAAACTGTCGAACAATATCACGTTACAACTAATCTGGAAGACTTCAATAGAGCTCTCCAGGAACCTGTATCTTTGAGTACGCCGGTCGAAGAGAGATGCAACAAAACAGGTGTTGTGATTTGTAGTCAAAACACATTGCCTCTACAATTTTCGCTGCTCCCTCCGCCCCTCCTTTTATGTGCTTTTTCAAGGGGTGATATTAAGAACTCTCTTAAGGGGTTCGTTTCTAAAAAAACGAAAATGTAGGTTTCGATTTTCTTATTAAGTTTACCATTGAAAACACCGAGAATTTTTTTTCAACAAGCTGTAGAGCTAATTTTCGAGGGCCAAAAAAAATCCGAACAATGGTCATGTTCAAAAGTGCGTAGCGGGGCAAAAACAATTGTAGAGAAATCACTCAAAAATCAAAATAACGGTTAACTTGTCCTCTTTAAAACGCAACTTCTTCAATCCAATTATCTTCATTTTTGCGTCCGCTATCTAACTTTCAGTGCGGAAAGAAATTTCGACTTGGGTACCCAAATTTATAGCTGGCAGTGTATGTCACAATTTGATATTTTGATTTATTTATTTCGTGACATATGTATGTCATGTTATTTTTGAGTCACTTCTCTACAATCTTTTTTTCGCCCGCGTACGCACGTTTGAACTTGACAATCTTTTGGCTTTTTTGGCCGTCGAAAATTATCTCTACAGCTTGTGGAAAAAAATTCCTTGGTTTTTTCAATGGTAAACTTAAAAAGGAAATCAAAACCTACATTTTCGTTTTTTAGAAAGTCTCGTACGATTTTTTTTCGCTTTAGCTTTTTTAGATTTTTTCGCTTTAGATTTTTTTCGCTTCGCATTTTTAGTTAAAAAATCGCATTTCCACACAAATTGACAGGAACGGCTTTGCGGAAACACATCGCAACAACATGCCTCAATGTGAACCCCCCGGACAACGAGATTGCTGACCTGGCACAGTTCATGGGGCACACAGGGAAAATTCATCGTGAACATTATCGCCAACCCATCGTCATTCGCGAAATTATGAGGATGTCGCGAGTCATGGAGCTCGCTCAAGAAAACCCAAATGCAGATAACGCCGAAACCGACAGTGAAACCGATGACGAACAGCGTATGTAATCCGTGACCAAATTGACCCATTAAGGGTTAATCCCTTGATAATTACACCGCCGGCCAAAAATTTGAGTACACCAGTTGAAATTTCTTGCTGCTCTAAAAGTTACATAGCGGACTCAAAAATGAAAATAATTAAAATTTCCCAAGCGGGGCGTTCTAAAGAGGATAAATTTACCTTTATGTTTCCTTTTTAGAAAAAAATTCACATTTTTTTGTGCCCGTTACTCCGTTTTGAAAATGGCTATTTTTCAGCTTGTTTTGCACGTCTAAAACTACCTGCATAACTTCTGACGGATTTCTACGCTCGTTTTTTCCATGATAAACTTAAAGAGAGTATTACAACCTACATTATCCTTTTTTATAAAGTTTTGTACGATTTTGTTCGCCCCAGTATTGCATTTTTAGCTAAATAAGACATGTTTTATAAAAATAGGCGTAGTCGAATGACTATGGGGTTTCAGAGATATTGTCAAGAGAGTTAAAAATTGCATTGCTTCCCACTGGAGTAACCAGATTTTTTTCAGAATTTTTTTTGAATAATTGTTTTTTTTCCATGTTGGGTCGGGACTCAGATGAGTGGAGGAGGGGCTCCTTTTGGGAATTATGGGGTCCAGGACAACCTATTAAGAAAGAAAATTTGTTTACTTTTTCATTTTTAATCAACTACAATCTTTTCAGAATCTTTTTAAAAATTATTTTAACAATTTGTTCAATATTATTTTAACAACGTTTCAGACTAAAACTCGGAGAATCATCCACGGTTGATTTGTTATGTCTCAAGACCTATCGGATTTTAGACCAAATATTAAAAAGAAAAACTAAGTTCAAAAGTTTAAAGTTTTAAACAAACTCAAAAGCTTAAAGTTTTAAACAAGTTCAAAAGCTTAAAGTTTTAAACAAGTTCAAAAGTTTAAAGTTTTAAATAATATTTGGTCTAAAATCCGATAGGTCTTGAGACACAACAACTCAACCGTGGATGATTCTCCGAGTTAGAACTCGGACAAATTGTTAAAATAATATTGAAAAAATTCTGAAAAATTGTAGTTAATTGAAAATGAAAAATTAAACAAATTTTCTTTCTTAATAGATTGTCCTAGACCCCAGAATTCCCAAATGGGGCGCCTCCAATAATCAGAGGCCCGACCAAAAATGGTATAATTTTTTTTTTTTTTTTTAATCTGATAAATGCTGGCTACTCCAGTGTGAACCTATGCAATTTTTTACTCTCTTGACATTTTATCTGAAACTCCATAGTTATTGGACTACGCCTATTTTTCTAAAACTGTCTAAAAAAGGAAAATGTAGGTTTTGATACCCTCAAGTTTGTCATGGAAAAAACGTTCGAAGAAATTCGCCAGAAGTTTTGCGGGCCGTTTTAGACATGCAAAAAAAGCTGAAAAATAGCCATTTTCAAAAAGACGGATCGGGCTAAAAAAAATTGTAAAAAAATTTCTAAAGAGGAAAAATAAGGGTAAATTAGTCCTCTTTGAAACGCCGCTTAGGACATTTGATTATCTTAACTTTTGAGTCCGCTATTCAACTGTTAATTCGGCAAGAAATTTCGACTGGTGTACTCAAACTTTTGGCTCGCAGTGTATATTCAATTTTAATATAATATTCAATTCTATTTGAAGTCCATTTGTTCAGTTCCAGCGCATGAGGATGGCGATGAACCACATTGTTTGCCAATAGTAGAAACCCGAAGTGATCGGAAGGCATCGATATCGAAATTACCATCTAAACGGTCTTCGAACATAGAGGATTTTGAAGGGGACGAGAATCCGCCGAAACGCTCAAAACAAAAACCTAAAAAAAGATCAAGTTTGTATTTGACTATTAACTCCAATTGTCATTATTGGCTTTCTACATTGTTATTATTCATCAATTTTTGTATTCTAGCTTCACCTTACGGTCGCGTTGGGCCCAAAAAGCGCTGGAGTACGGACGAAAAGGATATAGCTTTCGAGCTGTTCAGAGAATTTATAAAAAACGAAAGGTATCCTTCGCTAAAACACATCCAAGATGCGTGTAAGCGACATCCTACCTTGCAAGCGCGGAATCCGTGCTCGATCAAAACTTGGATCTCGAATGAGATAAAGAAAAGACATCGCCGACCGCTTGAATGAAACAAAACATGTATTCCCTTCCAAAGATTGTATTTTAGTTTTTAACGAAACCAACATGTATTTCTTTCGCAGTATTATGTATTCCCTTTCAAAGATTGTATTTTAGTTTTTAACGAAACAAACATGTATTTCTTTCGCAGTATTATGTATTCCTTTCCAAAGAATTTATTTTAGTTTGTCCATTTAATTTCTGACTTTGTAAAAAAATAAACTAAACAAATGTCATCCTTTTTTACTAAACTGAGTAAAAAATAAACGGAGTACATGTGCTGGAGGGTTTTTTGGTCCCCATATCAATCGTCCATCCATCTTATAAAAGTCCTGAAAACAACCATCCGTTCAACGATTTGGTAATGTCCCAGTATCTACCGTTAGAACCTATTTTCCACTGGTAAGTATTCAAAAAGTCCTCTGGATACCGTGACATCGACGAACAATTTGAGAACGGGCCATTCTCAAGAAATCAAAAAAGGAATATATTGGAGGACAAATTGAATAAGTCGCGTAAAATAACGATCACTCAAAAGAACGTACCTTGGAAACGGATGTGGTAATTTTGTAGAAAATTTGTGCCGCTGTAGAGAAAATCGGTAAACGCTTTTTCTTCAGAATTATTGGAAACCATGTAAGCTTTCAAAAAATGTCATCTAGTAATTGTTCGTAATTACGCGTGTCTATGCAAATAATTATTTATAATAATATTGATTCGATTTTGAGAAATGCAAAATATCTTCCGACCTCCCTCGAAAAAGGAAAAATATAGGCTCCAAACAAAAGTAGAACGCGATCGCTCGGGGTTGAAACTCAAAGATTTCCTCGTGTAACAAGTCACTCGCTAATGAGCAACACGTCTTTTTAAATTTTGTTAATACAGTGCTGCTGTTTTATGATGCACAAAATCACGTTCAGTATTATACATGCGAACTGTGTACTGAAGGGAAAAAATATAGCGTTAGATATAGACAGTAAAATATCTAGTTTGACGAGTTCATCAACGTTTTGTACTAAGAAAAAAAAGTAAGTATACAAAGATCTACCTGATGAAGACGATTTTAGTTCGCACGATACAATTCAGCCAAATGTGAATTCGAGTATAAACTTTCTCAATCTAGTACGAATACTAAAAAAAATGTGAAACTTCGTTTTATCGAATTTTCACCGATAGTCAAGAGCGATAGATATAATACTTTACAAACGAAAAAGAGGCAACTAGTGTCCGATCACTATTTCGCGATGTATAACGAGTCAAATTTGAGCATCCCCACTAGAGTTACGAGATGCTCTCTCGCTTTTATTTATGTATATTTCTACCTTTGTCTTTCTCCCACTCTTGGTATTTTATCGAACCGCTCTGGCGATAATAAGTTTTATCTAATTGGTAAAAACAAATAATAACTTTTTTCGGGATCAATGTAATGATGTGGAAAACAACGAAAAAAACCGTCATCACGTATTGATCAACATTTTTTAAGTTTGTGGGATGCATAGGAATTATCTTCGAAAAAGAACATACGTCGGTACGTAAACGACATGGATCATTGACTTTTAATATGCCACGTCCAATTCAATTATATATTTAAACGAAATATTTGCCTACCTGCTTTCCAGCTGAATGAAGCCCTCTATGGACTAACGAAATGATTTTTCTTTGGACTCTTCCAAAGTTCATCTCTGATAAACGGCTTATCTTAAAATATTCTGAGGACGACGCTGCAGAGACACGTTGAATCTGATTAGAAAGTTCTGTCGGATTTTTTAAAATTCTAATCGTTGTATTTTATTAGAAAAAAAACCAGAATACTGCTTTGCTCCTAGCAAACAATTAAAAAGTCGACAAACTCTGGTAGAAGTGAGTATATCGCGTGCAGTAATCTCGAAATTGAACTGAGAAACGGCATTCGTCTTAGTTGGACGAATCTGTTGCCGTTCTCTGTTAGCAAATGGATTCTAACGGTAGATATTGAGACATTACCAAATGGCTGAACGAATGATTGTGCTCAGGACCCTTTCAAGATGGATGAACGTCCTCATCAATCGTTCATCCATCTGGAAAATGTCCTGAGAACAACTATTCGTTCATGCGTTTGATAATGTCCCAATATCTACCGTTAAAACCTATTTTTTACTACAAAATGTTCGAAAAGGCATCTGGATACCAGAGAGTCGACGAACGTTTTAGAAAAAGATTATTTTTAAGACTTCTTTGGGCTATCCAAATGATTTTTCTCGGGACTCTTTTAAGACTCACCTTTATTGAACGGTTTATCACCCTCAAGCTAATGGGAGAGTTCTTTCAAATATTTGTTCATCCCTAATCGTTTTATCTTATTAAAAAAACTAGGATACGGCTTTGACCTGAACGAATATTTAAAAGGCGACAAATTCAGGTAGAAGTGGTGGCTATGTCACGTACGATAATCTCGAGATTGAACTGAGAAACGGCATTCGTCCTAGTTGGACAAATGCCGTTCTCAATTAGCAAAGAGGTTTCAACGATAGATATTGGGACATTGCCAAATGGCTGAACGAATGGTTGTTCTCAGGGCATTTTCAAGATGGATGAAGGTCCCCATATCCACCGTTTGTCCATCTTGAATATGTCCTGAGAACCACCATTCGTTCACGCATTTGGTAATGTCCCAATATCTACCGTTAAAATCTATTTCTTACTACGAAATATTCGAAAAGGCATCTGGATACCAGAGAGTCGGCGAACGTTTTAGGAAATGGTTATTTTCAAAACTTCTTTCGGCTATCCAAATGATTTTTCTCGGGACTCTTTCAAGACTCACCTTTATTAAACGGTTTATTGCCCTCAAGCTAATTGGAGAGTTCATCTTAATATTTGTTCACCCTTAATCGATTAATTTTATTTAAAAAAAACTAGCACCCTGCTTTGGCCTCAACGATTAATTAAAAGCCTACAAATTCAGGTAGAAGTGTTGACTACGTCACGTACGGTAATCTCGAGGTTGAACTCAGAAACGGCATTCGTTCGACTTGGACGAATGGCGTTCTCATTTAGCAAATACGTTCCAACGGTAGATATTGGGACATTACCGAATGGCTGAACGAATGGTTGTTCTCAGGGCATTTTCAAGATGGATGAACGTCCTCATATCCACCGTTTATCCATCTTGAATATGTCCTGAGAACAACCATTCGTTCACGCATTTGGCAATGTCCCAATATCTACCGTTAAAATCTATTTCTTACTAAGAAATATTCGAAAAGGCATCTGGATACCAGAGAGTCGACGAACGTTTTAGGAAATGGTTATTTTCAAGACCTCTTCCGGCTATCCAAATGATTTTTCTCGGGACTCTTTCAAGACTCACCGTTATTAAACGGTTTATCGCCCTCAAGCTAATTGGAGAGTTCTTTCTAATATTTGTTCACCCTTAATCGATTTATTTTATTGAAAAAACTAGGATCCTGCTTCGGCCTGAACTATTAATTAAAAGCCTACAAATTCAGGTAGAAGTGGTGACTACGTCACGTACGGTAATCTCGAGGTTGAACTCAGAAACGGCATTCGTCCGACTTTGATGAATGACGTTCTCAGTTAGCAAATAGGTTCCAACGGTAGATATTGGGACATTACCGAATGGCTGAACGAATGGTTGTTCTCAGGGCATTTTCAAGATGGATGAACGTCCTCATATCAACCGTTTATCCATCTTGAATATGTCCTGAGAACAACCATTCGTTCACGCATTTGGTAATGTCCCAATATCTACCGTTAAAATCGATTTCTTACTACGAAATATTCGAAAAGGCATCTGGATACCAGAGAGTCAAGGAACGTTTTAGGAAATGGTTATTTTCAAGACCTCTTTCGGCTATCCAAATGATTTTTTTCGGGACTCTTTCAAGACTCACCTTTATTAAACGGTTTATCGCCCTCAAGCTAATTGGAGAGTTCTTCCTAATATTTGTTCACCCTTAATCGATTTATTTTATTGAAAAACCTAGGTTCCTACTTCGGCCTGAACGATTAATTAAAAGCCTACAAATTCAGGTAGAAGTGGTGACTACGTCACGTACGGTAATCTCGAGGTTGAACTCAGAAACGGCATTCGTCAGACTTTAACGAATGACGTTCTCAGTTAGCAAATAGGTTCCAACGGTAGATATTGGGACATTACCGAATGGCTGAACGAATGGTTGTTCTCAGGGCGTTTTCAAGATGGATGAATGTCCTCATATCAACCGTTTATCCATCTTGAGTATGTCCTGAGAACAACCATTCGTTCACGCATTTGGTAATGTCCCAATATCTACCGTTAAAATCTATTTCTTACTACGAAATATTCGAAAAGGCATCTGGATACCAGAGAGTCAACGAACGTTTTAGGAAATGGTCATTTTCAAGACCTCTTTCGGCTATCCAAATGATTTTTCTCGGGACTCTTTCAAGACTCACCTTTATTAAACGGTTTATCGCCCTCAAGCTAATTGGAGAGTTCTTCCTAATATTTGTTCACCCTTAATCGATTTATTTTATTGAAAAAACTAGGTTCCTACTTCGGCCTGAACGATTAATTAAAAGCCTACAAATTCAGGTAGAAGTGGTGACTACGTCACGTACGGTAATCTCGAGGTTGAACTCAGAAACGGCATTCGTCAGACTTTAACGAATGACGTTCTCAGTTAGCAAATAGGTTCCAACGGTAGATATTGGGACATTACCGAATGGCTGAACGAATGGTTGTTCTCAGGGCATTTTCAAGATGGATGAATGTCCTCATATCAACCGCTATCCATCTTGAGTATGTCCTGAGAACAACCATTCGGTCACGCATTTGGTAATGTCCCAATATCTACCGTTAAAATCTATTTCTTACTACGAAATATTCGAAAAGGCATCTGGATACCAGAGAGTCAACGAACGTTTTAGGAAAACTTTC
>OY723390.1:46837173-46869673 GCA_963210295.1 Ophion ellenae
AATTTTATAAGAAATTAATAATATTAATAATGTTCATTCAACCAATAATTCAAAGAATTTATAATGGTAATAGATAATTTACATTTGAATCAATAGACAATAAAGTTTAATGAGAATTTCCTCGAGAAATGAACTTCTGCACCGCAAAAAAAAAACATCGGCCGTATTTTCATTGCAGCCCAACGATGCAAACATTCCAACGTCGCAGTTGGCAAAGCTACGTTGTTTTTCGGCTTATCTGTAATTCGAAACTGCGGCAACTATGTGCGTTCGAGATATCGCAGGATTTAACGTGGAGACATGAAGAGACTTTGTACAAATTAAGCGCCCATCCAGGGCAATAACGAGCGACGATAAGTGCAAGCGCCGTTCGTCTGTGTGCACGTGTGTGCGTTTGTTTGTCAGCGAAATACACGGTGCTGTTTGCTGACACGGTGATTCATCGTTACAATAAAGCAGCTCGGAGAAAGGGATTCGTTGCATAATTATCTCGGGGTATTGTGTTTCACTTTTTGATAAAAATAAATGCGTAAAAAAAAGTTTTTAATTTCGTGATGCTGCGGTAGCCCGTGGGCGGCTTACATCGTTTCGTATATTCGTGCGCGCGCGCGTGTGTGTGTGTGTGTGCGCGGAGGAATAAGAGAATTAAGAGGAAGAAATGAGACCCACGCGATGCTCAAGACGTTTTACGACCCTTTGTCGTGGTTGTTGTTTTTGTCGGCGTCGTTATGAGAATGCACATTAAATGCACACACTCAGACACACACGTAAGACCAGCGAAATTTGGACTTGGAATTCTTTTTTTTTTTTTTGACATTTCACGAACGTATCGGAAATGATTTATTGATTTTATTCATCAGCATATCTCGGAAAATAGGGCGACTGCAACACATCGCTTATCGCAAAAAAGGCCTTTTTCATAAATTTTTTAAAAGAAAACTACAAAACTTTTTTAATCGATCAATCTACCATCTTAAAGAACACATCTTGAAGAACTTTCAGTAATTTTTTTATTGAAAAATATTACATTGTTTAGTGGCAAATGGCCGTCAATGAAATAATGTTTTTATATACACGGTTTGCGGTGACCAACATTGCGGCGAAGTGGATCATCTGAAAAAAAAATGCGGATGGATTTAGTCAAATATAAGTATAAACTAGTCTTTAATCGAAGGATTTTAAAAAATATTCATTTTTCACAAAATGGCGGACAGTCAAAGTTAATGGATCGATTTTAACGAAAAAAAACGACCGTTTTTTGGCTATAAAACGGCCATTTTTTTTTCGAAAAAAAAATCGAACGATTAAAGACTACATTTTTATGTATTGAATAAGCCTGCCAAATTTCAAGAAGATCGGTTCATTAGTGTTCGAGTAATCGTGGTCACCGACTTCAGAAATGCCATTTTGAGAAAACCGCATTTAAAGTTTCTCTTTCAAGCCTCTTTCAACGCGGATTCTTCTCTTTCAACGCTCATATCTCAGTCAATTTTGTTCGAATCGACTTGAAATTTTCAGGACATATTCTCAGATACTTATACTTCAAAAAAATGCAATAAAAAAAAGCGATTTTTTCAAAATCGCAAGTGGGGATAACCCCTTAAGGTAGTCCTATCGCCTCACACTAGTCATACCACTGTTCATACTTGAGACTTGTACAATTTATATTTTTGACATATGCAAACAAAAATTATTCGTAATAACTAACGTTTTCCATGGGTAAACTGTTCAATGAATGTTCACATTTGATTAGAAAAATGAAAAAAATAGTTATTCCAACGATTCGCGCAGTATTTCTAGGTTTGATATTTGGCAACGTTGATTCTATCTCCGTCTCTTTTTACTCAACCAGGCGAGTTTATCCTCCATGCTTTTCAACGTCGATCTGTCGAAACAATGTCAGGCGCGGGAAATATAAAGCATTGTATTCGGGCCACGACTGGTAAAAAGCGTGGAAAATTTGTGCCGGCGAAATATGTCGGTTAAAAATGAAACATGTGTGGAAATTCGAATGAGTGAGATGAGGTTAGGACTACAGTCAGCTGTTGCCTTGCTGTCGCGTCTCTTTATCGTAGCAAGTGGTAATAAATCCAATACCGGAAGTTCAAATCAAACTTGATGTTACATAAGAATTAGGTCAATAAGCGTAATCTTTTCTGAGAGCATTGGATTACTGCAAGTGTTGAGTATGCAAACCTGATTATTTTTAAGAATCTGACAGATTCCCACTGTTATATACACTTTTGTAGCGATCGGAAATTGGGTTTTTGTTTGTCGTCTCGGAATTCCTTCACAAAAACACGCAATTTTTATATTTTTTTTTCTCTGTAATTAGGTCGATAACCAACCCTGAAACTTTACAGTGACGATTATTAATATATTAAGTGAAGCTCAAGAAAAACTTATGAAAATCGTATGGATTGAAGCCTGGCAATTGAAGCAATTTGAAGGGTCAGAATGATGATTTTTTTTTCTAGTAACACATTGGTTGGAATAAATTAATTATTTCGTGTCGAGATAATCGCGTTCAAACTCGACGGATCGCGGTAAACCCGACGCACACTGTTTCACTAAAATGGGTATAACTTCGTCAATTTTTGGAATTTCAGCGTCTGATTTGTCTTTCAATATTCTTGAATGTTCGCACTATAACAATTTGCAAAAAAACGATTATTTTTTTTATTTCCTATTTTTCCTTTAACTACTGTAAGCAAGCTTGAAATTCAGTATATTTGATTCCGCCGAAGTGTAAACGACTTTTATTTTCATAGTGTTAAACATGTCAAATATCGCGCCAGAAAAATAGTATTTGCGGGAAATTTTATTGCACTACTTTATTCAAGTAAAATCTGCAGCTGAAGCACACATAATTCTTGTTGTGACTTACGGCGACCATGTTCTGTCGAAAACAACATGCAGAGGTTGGTTTGGACCCTTCAAAAAAAATTATTATTTGGACGCGTTGAATTGGAGGCATTACTGTCAGGCGCTAGCTGTACTTGCAGAATCATCAGGGGTTGATCACACAACAGTTTCGAAACGTTTGAAGCATTAGCAATAATTTTTTTCAATGAAGCATTTCTTAATTTTCACGGAAAAAAAAACAGCGAGAACTTATTCAACATTCGAATAATAATACTAAATTTCTCAATAAATAAAATCATTAAAGGCTAATTTAGATAAATATTAACGTCACAGTGGCCTCACGAATGTGACAAAAAAATTGAATGCGTTTTTCTCCAAACTGCATTTTTTGTGTTACGACAGATTTTTTCGTGGGTGAGTGCTATACATAGAGAGAGAGAGAGAGTGAGAGGGGGAGAGAGAGAGAGAGAGAGTGAGAGGGAGAGAGAGAGGGAGAGAGAGAGAGAGGAGAGAGAGAGAGAGAGAGAGAGAGAGAGAGAGAGAGAGAGAGAGAGAATAGGCACCCGTTATCATTCCAATACCAGCTGATAAAAATGAAATCTTCTCACCACTTTCGCGCTTTTGCTATAACCTATCTGCGTGTTGTCCAAAACGCGTGGCATCGGCGGAATTTTAATCCCACGATAAAACCCCCAACTTCGAAATCGCCGCTTGTAACTGCCGAGCTCTCCCTCCTGTTTTACGTGTCGTAAGAACTCGTTTAACTGGATTGTCGTGTGAGATGGCGCGAGGGAGAGATAGGGGCGGGGGGGGGGGAGAAAGAGAAAGAGAGCCTAAGCGCCCACGAGCCACACACAGATGGACCATTTCAATCGCGCACGAGCAGAGAGAAGATGAGGGTCGATGCATACGAGGCAGAAGCATGTTAACCGTGTGACGTGGCAAGTTTTTCGTGCATTCACATCGGTTACATTTGTGTGTGTGTGTGTGGGGGGGGTGTACATATATATGTATGTGTATGTGTATATATATATATAAAGGATATTCAAAAACCGTTATATATTATGTAATGTTGACAATAAGCGAAACCGGCTCTTTTGAGAAAGGCCCCTAAATTTGTATTCCATGAAATATGCTCACATTTATCGAATGGAGGTTTATAAAACATTAAAATTTCCATAATGTTGAGTATATGGAGAGAATTCGCTACTAGGAGGGATCTAAATCCGATGCCTTTAAGGGGCCAGACCAGTGTGAACGCTGAAAATTTGGGTGATTTTCGGGAATTTTGTTTGAAAAAAAAGTACTCAATTAATTGTTTCGGAAAATTAAGAATATATTTGACCTATATTACATAATTTATATTTGACCTATATTACATATTTGACCTATATTACATATTTGACCTATATTACATAATTTTATATTTGACCTATATTACATAATTTTTTTATAGAAAAATATTGAGATCCAAGCGACTTATGCGCTGCCTTTGGAGGCGCCGAAAAAAAAATTCCTCCACTGCTGACATGCTTCCGGCCGATTGAGTAGCTGAAACCGAAAAAGGAAAAAATGTCGTTAAACAGGAAGGTATTTCCTGTACAATGACGTAGGATTTTCGAAAGATATCGAAATCTAACAAAATGGCGTAGTTATGAAAAAAAGTATGTTTTCTTGACTATAAAATGGTCGTTTTTTTCAATGCGAAATCGTCGATTTCCATCCAATCAAAAATATCCTCTGTCATTGTAGAGTAAATATATTCAAGAGTACTCAGTTCAAATTTCAAGTCGATCGGATAACTGCTTTTTGAGATACAATGTCAGCAAATTTGAAAAAATTTATTCATCGATGTCAGAAAAAAATGTTCAAGACGAAAGTTGTGCGGTGTGAAGGGGGCCATCAAATGCGAGCAATTTTTTTTTTATTTCGGTAGAAGCGCTGACGCACAGTGAAGGTCACCTCCACTTTTTTAAATGCGATGGTACATTTTTTTCAACCATCTTGTGGAGCACCTCAAGCCGCATAAACAACATTAGGGGGTCAAAGTCGTCCGAGGTCATTCAAGGTCACCTATTAAAATGAAATACAAATGCAAACCCTTAAGGGGGTGATAGGTCACCTTGTTAGGAACATATCTAACCTAGGTTACCGTAGTCCAAAGTCTAAGGTCTACGATTTTTTGGAAAGTTTCCCAACATTAGGTACAAAGTCGTTTACCTCTTATGTTAATGCTATTTTTTTTAAATAGCATTGACATAAAAGGTATTTTTATTTTTTGACAAATTTTTCATTATTCAACACATCCCATTTAGTTAGCTGTGTGGATACAAATGATTGTATTGGTGTTTGTCGATTGAATACACATTGAGCTAACTGTAAGACGCAAATAAGTTTTTAGTTGCCAATTATTGTTTGTTCGAACATTATGAACGTGTTAGTACCTAATTATGGGATATTTTGCAAAAATCATACTTACCAGGATAACTCGAAATCCTTAGACTTTAGACTGAGGTAACTTTGGTTAGATATGTTCCTAATGTGATTACCTATCAATCCCTTAAGGCTTTGCATCGACGTCCCTAACCCTAATATATATATATATATAGAGTGTCCCAGAACTGAATGCGTTTTCTGAAATGGGTAGGTTGGGGGTGAAATTCTGAGTCGATTGATATAAGCATGTGTGGGTCTCAGATCAACCCCTGAATTGTTATGCATTTTTAAAGGCGGGCCAATCAGGTGCGCTCGATAAGCCAGCGTACGTCGATGAGCGATACGCTGGCTTATCGAGCGCACCTGATTGGCCCGCCTTTAAAAATGCATAACAATTCAGGGGTTGATCTGAGACCCACACATGCTTATATCAATCGACTCAGAATTTCACCCCCAACCCCCCTATTTCAGGGAAGGCATGCAGTTCTCGGACACCCTGTATATATATAGGGAACGATTCTAAAGACTTTCGATTTCGATTTCTCTGAGTAGCTATATATATATATACTATCACGATAACCGTTTGACATATAGCATGCACCACGCGTATATGCAATCGTCGATAAACGGTCCAGTCCGATAGGTATGTCCAGTCCAGCAAAGTCGCGCATATAGGCATAGACAGCCATTCACATATATACCTATGTACATGTCTATACATATCGTGTGTGTACAGTTGTGTGTATTTGTTTATACGTGCCAGGGCTACACTGGTAATTGCATGATAGATATATAGAGAAACGTTGCTGCGGGCTCTAAGCTCATTCATAAATCTCGGCAGCCTACAACGTGAGGTAACACATACGTACACGCGCGAGGACACATGCAGTTATACGGACCCGAGACCCATTCATCGTTTCACGCGAGCTTCTCCATCGTCCATGTACATATGAGAGAGCCAGAGAGAGAGAGAGAGAGAGAGAGAGAGAGAGAGAGAGAGAGAGAGAGAGAGAGAGAGAGAGAGAGAGAGAGAGAGAGAGAAAGAGAGAGAGAGAGAGAGAGGGAGAGAGAGAGAGAAAGGTACTCGGCTTTTTAATCCACGTGAACTGGCCTGCTTACCCATCACGAGTGTACCTACATATATATGTATGTGCATAATGCGATGTGTGCATTCGGAAGGGAAAACAAAAAAAATCCCGTCACGCTGGTACACGCTTTTGAGATTCAGGCGCAAAGACACATGGACCAGTACACACGATGGCGAGATTAAATTTCGGGCGAAGCTGCAAGGCGATTTCATTGAATGCTGGTTACACTTAGTTCGTGGCCGGAAAAAAGTGAAATTTTCGTAAATTCTTTCTGGGAAAACGTGTGCAGGTTAAACATTTTATTTTGTTTTTTATTTCAAAGGTTATGCTTTTAAGTATCTTTTACAATTTGTGTATTGATAGATGTTTATGAATGAGGTGGGTACGGTGGTTTGTGCAGAGCGCGGTTTGAAAAACGTTCTTCGTGGTGGTCACGTGCTCGGAAACAAATCGTCCGAAATGAAAAATTCAAACGCATTTTGGCATTAAATTATTATAGTGCTTGGATGAAGGCTTTAATAGAATATTGATTTTTGAAAAAATGCCTTCAGTCGTAAGTGAAATCGATTTTCGGGGGGAAAAAGGTGATAAAAAATTATTAAAGAATTATTTTTGAAAACTATGCATTGAGAAAAAAAATTCATTCGTTCACAAACACTGCTTTTTGACATGCAAAAGAGGCTTGTGAAATTTGAAATTCAGTAATTTTTGGGTGAAGTTCAGTAATTTTTTGAAGGTGCAGTAATTTTTTGAATATCGTGGTAACCGATTTTGAGAGAGTCATCTTAAGAAAAACGCGTTCAAAGTTCGCCGGCTATGAACCTACCTACGAACGCCCATAATCCCTCAATTTTGAACGGAGCGGCTTGAAATTTTCAGAGGATATTTTGGAAATGTCGTATTTTGAGTATCCGTCGACAACAAAAAATCGTTATTTTCAATCATTTCAGCTACGTGTAAATCCTTAAGGCGGCATATACATTGAGACGGGAAAAAAATAAGCAATATTGAGGGATTTTTTAAACTAAGAAATAATTAATCTACAATTATCAAACTTAGGTATACTTTAATAGTATATTTAAGTATACAAAAAAATTTTGTCAAATTAGTTCATCATTAAAATGATACAGCTGTGTCAGAGTGTTGCAGAAAATTCGCCGCGGGAGTTGCGAATCGGCATGCAGTCTAGCTTCCCGTAGACTTCGATTTGCAAAAAAGTTCAAACATTTTTCCAGTTAGAACACGTAAAGTTTCTATGTGACGGTAATTAAAATGAAGAAAATCCAAATTCAAGAAAACGGCACGCATTTACAAAAAAAAATCAACATTTCCCGCAACATTTCTGTAAAATGTGGATTAAAAAAGTAATTTTGTTACCCAATTTTTCAAAAACAATTCTCGTCAAGCAGAAAGTACCAATATTGTCAATATTTCTACCAAGTTTCAACTCAATCGGCTTGATAGTTTTTGAGTAATTCTGCACGCCAATTTCGATAATGCAGTTTTGAGAAAACGCGTTTGAAGTTCACGCCCACTCCGAATCCGAGCGGTGAGGCACAGCGTTGACGGGCTGTAACATTTGAAGTTTTTCGAATTTCGCTTTGAATCTTTAGGAAAATATTCTATCGTTTAAAGAAGAAAAAAAAAGAAATCGATTTTTTGATCGTTGTAAATGCATATCCCGCCTTAAAGGTAAAATAAATTTTACTTTTTTTTCAGTAAAAATGTCACCTTTTGCTTTTATTTTCGTAAAAATGTTACCTTTTACTTTTAGAAATTACTGTAAAAGTGTCACGATTGACGTTGATGGATTTGGCTCGTGTCTTAGTGAACGAGTGCAAACCTAAACAAAATTCATAAATTAATTTGGTTTGAGTTTGTTTGGGTTTTTCGTGAGATTTTTCATTAGGTTATTTAAGTCAGGGGTTAAGGTTTTGGAGAAGAGTTGTTCCAAAGTGGAGCAGGAAGAACCGGAGCATCGTCATGGAGAACCGGAAGTGATCGATACAGGTGCGTGCGAGGGAGCTACTCAGTTTGTTCTTGCCAGGGAAGTGTCTCTCCCTCTCTCTCTCTCTCTCTCTCTCTCTCTCTCTCTCTCTCTCTCTTTCTTCCAAGCCCTTTATCCTTTCCAGCTTATGGGAAGACTGGTGGCGTATCCTTCGCAGTCCTGAGGACTTTCACCCTCTCGCGCATAATTCCCCTCGTCAAGGAAACGTCGGTTCACGTCCTGCACGAAGCTCTTCCTCAGCGCCGTTCATTTTCATCCCCCTCGATCTATCCGGCTTGCTTTCTTATTCTCGCCCACTCCTCCTTGTTCTCCATTAACCGGGAAATGCGAGGTCCTTCGTGTCTTAAATTGACGCGCAAAAAGCTACTTACATTTCTTTCCTAGCCTTAAGTACAGAGAGAGAGAGAGAGAGAGAGAGAGAGAGAGAGAGAGAGAGAGAGAGAGAGAGAGAGAGAGAGAGAGAGAGAGAGAGAGAGGGAGGAACGCGATCAATCGCACTCTCGCCGGAGGACAAACTTGGGCAGGACTGTAACCGGAAGTGCCACGTGTCGTTCGATTCGATCGCGAGACAATACGATCATCATTCCTAACTCGTGGATTGACTGCTCCCTTGCGGCTTTTTTTTTCCTTCAGCCTCCTGTCAAGAGAGAGGAACACAAGGCACGTTACCTATTTATTTTATTTTCAATATTCCTTCCCCCACTGCGGACTTTTACGATGCGGCTTTTACTTTTATCACCGCCGGATCTGCATCGATGTCGTTACGCTCGAATTATCAATCGCGGGTTCCTGGATAGGAGAAGTCTTTTGATGGCGAAGAAAAAAGGGGGGATTGTCTTTTTTTTTCGCAAAATTTACCGCTTTTTGGGAATTTTTTTGTGAAGAAAGTATACAACGGAAAACTTGTGAAACTTGGCATATAGTTTTATTGATCTGTTTACTACATACAAAAAAATTTTTAAACAATTTCATCAAAAAATCCGCCTCCCACCCCCCTCGACGCGCGATGGTCCTTTTTTGATGGTGTGCACGATTACAGCCTTCACGTTCATCCTGCAACAAAAACCCAAAAAGCATTTTACTTTAGACACATATAGCTATCGTTCGATGAAGGCGAAAAAAAATTAACGATTTGGTGACGTTTTGAACTTGAAGTATCGATTTTTCGAAAAAAATTGATCGTTTTTTTGTTATAAATAAAAAAACTATTAAACGTATTGCTTTTTTGCTTCATCAAACGATAAAAGGATGTCAGCTGAGCATTCTGTCCAAATTTGAAGGCAATCGGTTGAATAGTTTTTGAGAAATCGTGCACACCAGTTGTGAAAAAGCTGTTTCGAGAAAAACGCGTTTAAGGGGGGATTTTTTGATGAAATTGTTTAAAAAAAATTTTGTATGTAGTAAACAGATCAATAAAACTATATGCCAAGTTTCACAAGTTTTCCGTTGTATACTTTCTTCACAAAAAAATTCCCAAAAAGCGGTAAATTTTGCGAAAAAAAGATAATCCCCCCTTAAGGAGTCACCATGAACTTGGGGCATAAAAAAACGGGTCGATTTGCAATATTTTTTTCTGACGCATGCATTGGAATGACGAGGTCGGGATTTTACACACAATTGACACACAGTCTTGCCGAGATTGGGTTACTTTTTTTTTGAAAAATATTGATAAACAAGGATGTTTGTTTGGTGATGGAAGTGATGAGCTGCAGAGACCTAATCCTTGTGTCGGTTTGTTTGGGTCGTCAAACGAACCCTGACAAACTCACACCCACATACACACATGCGCGCACTTGGGATGTTGAAGAGTTCACCTTCTCGTGGTACATGCTGGATAGCGCTAAAATAGTCCAAAATGGTGTTCTAACCTAAACATTTGTTAGAGTCGATTCAAGGTCACCTATTAAAATGAAATACAAATCTAAATATCTCGGATCACTACCAAATACTTGGTGGTGATCCAAGATATTTAGATTTGTATAATCGATACTAACCTTGAATGACCTTGAACGACCTTCGACCCCCTAATGTTTTTATGCGGCTTGAGGTGCTCCACAAGATGGTTGAAAAAATGTACCATTCTATTTTATCAAGTGGAGGTGACTTTCACTGTGCATCAGCGTCTCCACCGAAATAAAAAAAAATTGATCGCTTGATGGCCTCCTTCACACCGTACAACTTTTGTCTGGAACATTTTTTTGTGACGTTGATAATTACCGAGTTATTTCGGGTGGCAGAGATAAGAGGGACATCCTTTATATATATATATATATATATATATATATATATATATATATTATATATATATATATATATATATATATATATATATATATATATATATATATACATATATATATATATATCATTAAATCCTATGAAAAAAAAATCCCACATTTGTATTTATATGAGGTATTCCAAGTGTTTTCGAACGGCCCAAAAGCCTGACCTTCTTCCATCTTTTTTAAAGTTGGTGATGTTTTTGTATCACATATTTTGAGTACGTGGCATTTTTTTCAGAAATTTATCTACTCGCTAACTCGGCTAACCCGGAGATAAGATTTTACACGTGATCAAATTTCAAAATTTTCCAAGTACCACAACACTAAAAAAAAGAAAAATCTTTCATTTTTTAACTTTCTAACCCCCCTTTTTTCCCTAGAATCAATATTTAAGGTCGCACGCCAACGGTAAAAAAAAACGAGAAGCGTGAAAATATTTTTTCGCATACCATTCGCTTTTTTTTACCGTTGACGTACGACCTTAAATATTGATTCTAAGAAAAAAAAAAGGTAGCAACGAAAATTGTCCAAAATTTCATTCTCTACAAGTTTATTTATGATCGTTTATACCCTAAAGTTGACAATAAACGTGATAATGCAATAGCCGCTTTTTTCAGGTTTAATTTGGAAAATATCGATAGCAGAGAAAAAACTGTAATAACCAAAGTTGTAAAGCACTTGATTTCCTACAAGTTTAGTCATTACGATTTTTACCTAAAAATTGTAAATCGCCGAGTTATTCAACGAAAACAATTTCCCATGAAATTTAAGACGACGATATTAACTGAACGCAAGCCCAGCCCACAATGAAACTTACACATGTTGTTTTACACTAATTAAAGAAAATTCAGTGTAAATTTCAGCTGGATCAACTTAGTCATTGGGGTTAAAAAATGAAAAAAATAATGAGATTTTTCTTTTTTTGTGTTGTAGGACTTGGAAAATTTTGATTTTTTTTTTCAAAATAGTTCATAGAAAAACGCATTTTTTTTGTAGAGGATATTTTTTCGTACGACGAGAATATCACTACGATACGATCATTTGAAATTTTATCACGTGTAAAATCTTATCGCCGAGTTAGCCGAGTTAGCGAGCCGATAAAAATTTGCAAAAATGCCATGTACTCAAAATATATGATACAAGAATATCACCATATATATATATATATATATATATATATATATATATATATATATATATATATATATATATATATATATATATACCTGTAGATTCAACTCGATACAGAGGAAAGCGAGGCAAAGGACTACATATACGGTCCATCCCGAGTCGGCCGTTGCTCCGAAGGGAGTTGTTCCGCATTATCACCGTAGATTGAATTTGTTCACGAAGTAGGTCGAATAAGCTCGAGCACGTCGAGGGAGCGCAGCCACGTGACATTTTTCTTCTCCCGCCGACTTCATCATTTTCGTGAAATACACGCGACACTGTCACGCGCAACGACGAACAAAAGAAGAGACGGAAAAAAGTGCATCCGGAATTTCGACTAGTCCAACTTCTCTTATCCGGAAACATGGTCCACAAAGCGAGATACGAAAAAAAGGCTACTGCCGTGGGCTTTTATTTTGCCATTTTTCTTGCGATCCGATTTTTTTTTTGTAGTTGATCGCCGTTGGTGTTGTTGACTTTGTCGTGGCATTCGTATGCGGGGGATATGCTGTTATGGAGTTGAAAAAATTCGCCGGGGTCGTCGGCTCCGCGGGTAATTCGATCTCGGGGATGGCAGCACGATGGGCTTCGTGTCTATGCGTCTCATCGTGGCCTGTCGTCTCAGCGATAACCTCCCCACATACAGGGGCGAATTATTTGAGGCGAGGAAAAAAATTGCTAATTTTCACGATTTTTTTTTAAAGCAACCTTTTTTTCACCATTTTTGAGACTTAGGGTATGTTTCATTAGTACTATTGGCTGTTACATGGTATTCTTTTTTATTCATCTTCAAAAATGGCGAAGGTATGGCACGGTCTTCCGAAGGGGTTGCAGCCGATGTCGTCGGACGGCGTGACACGTAGCGTCGGCGGGATTGATCTGAGTAATAAACCAATACGGAACTTTCTTTCATTAACATTCATATGCAGAATATGAACCAAGAAAACGTGAGAAATGTTGCGTATGTTTGAAATGGTACGCTTGGAAACAAAAATATTGAATTTGCCGAAAAAAAATTGCTGTATTTTGCAATAAAGTACGTTTTTTTTTATTTTCAAGAACATTTGAGGAGCTGGCGAACCAAACCAGATTCGGCCACATTACGTTAAATTTTTTTTCTTCGAGCACACCTTTATTTGGTCCTAAAATATTTTGTATCAAATCCGGCTGTAAACACCTTAAGGTAGAACGAGCGCGTGCTCTTGGTTTCTATAGATTTTGTTCACATTTTAAGCAGACATTTTCCATGTCATTATGCATGTTTGAGTGAAATTTCAGAACAGTCGATTATTTATATTGGGAGATAATGTCAGGTCACGTAATTCGTCGTGCCATTCTAGTCTGTTTATAAATTTTGAAAAAAAAATTATGTTTAAATAGCAAACTAGTTAGGGAAAGAGTGAAAAAAGTTCGGATTGCCTTTACTATTCAGTTTTGCTAAAAACGTTCAGTAAAGACAGAATAATTCTTCGTAAAAAAAATGTGTCCCCTATAATAAGAAGACATATGGCAACGCCGCAGAGCAGTATTGTTCAATATTTCGAGAAAAAAATAATTATCGTGTTTCTAAAGTCAAAAACTTTTATCACAGAAAAAAATATTTGCATCATAAAAATTAAAATTTTATATTGTTTATGTTATCTTCATTAACAAATAAAAGTGTTGGTTAATTCATAACTAATTAAAAACTTTGACACATATTTTCTACGGAAAATCATTCTGTCTAAATTTCAATGCAGACCCTGCAGTGTTAAAGGTTGCAATTTTAAAGCCGATTATCTCCCAATCGAAATAGTCGACGGTTCTGAAATTTCACTCAAACTTGCATAACGTTATGAACAATGTCTGGTTAAAATTCGAACAAAATCCATAAAAATCAAAAGCGCGCGCTCAGACCACCTTAAAATTGTTTAAAAACTGCCTTTTCAAGCAGAAACGGACTTGTCCATGGCTGGCAGGATGATAAATTAGTAACAGGTAACCACAGTGATGACGATGATGACATTGGATGCGATTGTTGTGAGCCTGACATAGAAAAGTTTGTGTGGGAAGATTAAATTGATAATAAAAAAACAAATTTATATTGAATTCAAAGCATCTCTTTTATTTCATAACTGGAAATGTCCATAAAATTTTCATTTAAAAGCGGAGTTGTTCACCATTCTCATTAAAAACCGGACTTGTTCAAAATAAAAATAAACAAATGGTCGTTACTGCTTTTTTTTTATTAAACTAAAGCCACGTCCAGGCATCCATGTTGATAGAGCCTTTATATATTAAAGCATAAAAATTTTCAGTCTTTTCTGTTTGGTTATTTTAGTTTTTCACCGCTCCTGTAAAAAGTTATTCATGGACAAGTCTGGTTCTGTTCGCCAGATCCTCATTTAGGCTCATGTTTTAGACAATAAGGTTAGAAAGATTTATACCAAGTTTCATCAGAATCGGTCGATTAGTTTTTTAGCTATATGTCACGCCAGTTTTGATCATGCAGTGTTGTGCTAAACCTCCGGCATGTTTACAGATTAATAAAAAAAAATCCATGTGACAGCCGGAAGTCGTAATAAAGCATATCCTAAGCCTAAAAAATTACGAAGAAATCTTTCCTTAAAAAAAAATCATCAGTGAGCAAAAATTTTCCTTACCTAAAGGTATCTCCCCCCTTAATATGAGTTTTTTCATTGGAGCGAATTTTTTATACTCATTTTTGTCCATTGTTATTTTATAGTGTATGGTTATTCGCTGTAGAAAATTTGATGGATCATAGCAAATTATTGTAGTTTATTGGATCAAATGTCACGCATATCTGGTAAATCCTTCTAGTGTACAGTAATTTATTACAGCAAATTTTCCGTATCTTGTAAATTAATATAGTGGACGATGATTTATTTCAACAAAATTTTACGTATCAAAGTAAATTCTTACAGTGTACAGTAATGTACTACAGTCAATTTTATAATTAACGCTAATATATTTTGCTCCTTCCTAAATCGGGATAACTCACTTTTTTGCGGATTACACCATCGTCAAGGCACGCGGGGGCGACAATATCTGCTAGGCCGAGGGTGCTGCCGTAGTCTTTAATCCGCCACTCACTGTCTGCGTAACAACCCTACACCGTGGTCATATATATATATATATATTTGTATATGTAAATATATATCGTGGACTTACACATTCTGTACCGTGAAACCTGCACCGACCTCTCATGCTAACCTCCATATTTATATCTATATATGGAGTCAGCATATATATGTACAGGGTGTTTTTAAAGGCGGGCCAATCAGGTGCGGTGCTCCCGACGTACGCTGGCTCGTCGGACGCACCTGATTGGCGCGCCTTTAAAAATTAACAATAATTCAGGTGTTGATCTGAGACCCACACATGCTTATATCAATCGACTCAGAATTTCACCCCCAAACCCCCCATTACAGGGAACGCATTCACTTCCGGGACACCCTGTAAATACATAAATACACACACACACACACCCGCTCGCACGCACGCACACACATATGTATGTATGTATATATACGGGAGAACACGGGCTCTCCCTTCAGTAGCCAATCGTCCCCATACTCAACATTAGGTAAAGTCCAGCGTCTCGAAAATCACCTCTTATTAAATGTAAGCATATTTATCCAAAGGTCATTTTAAGGGCCCTCCTGTGGCCGAAAATCAACAATTCGTTAAAACGAAAATTCAAGGACCGTCCTTAAAACAACCAGATGTGCTCATAGCCAACATTGCATGGATATAACGGGTTTAAAATGTCCTTTCTCCATATACATATATGTAGTTGTATCCGCAACATTTCCTGGCTGTACGCAATGTACGTTTTTTATACCTGTCCTCTCGGTTCTTGCCTACGTACACATGAATGTATACACACCTCCGCAAACATACATACATACATATATATATATATATATATATATATATATAGTGTGTGTGTGTGTGTGTGTATCTGTGCAGCATGGTATGTTGCAGTCGACAAAGTTCGTCGAGAACGACAAGTAGCCTCGGACATGAGGACCGAAAGACATAAACTTGGTAACGACGAGCAGGGGCTTTTGCTTCCAGCGTTCGCCACTTCCTCCCTGTCTCTCTCTCCCTCTCGCACTTCGCTGTTGATCGGTATACATATGCGTATATATATATATATATATGTATATATATATATATATATATATATATATATATATATATATATATGTGTGTGTGTGTGTGTGTGTGTGTGTGTGTGTGTGTGTGTGAGAGAGAGAGAGAGAGAGAGAGAGAGAGAGAGAGAGAGAGAGAGAGAGTCAGTGCGCGTGTGTGTATCGCAGTACACCTCATTCGACGAACAAGGAAAACGACTCCTCGTCGACAATTCCGCTGCCAAGAGCTCGTATAATGAAGGCATGACCTCCTTCAACACGAGTGTATAAGAGGGACGAAAAAAAAATAATCCGAGACGAAAAAAAAACCAAGAATTTACTTTTCGATGAAATAACTGGCAAGATGTGGAGCGACGATAAACAAAGTGGAAGAAAGGACCACGGTCTCGAAGTGTGGGACGCACGCGCATACGCAACTACTCGATATTCGATCTGAATTATTATTTTCTGTATGTGTATATATATATATATATATATATATATGCGTGTGTGTATATGCTAAACCACCTTCTGTGTACTTTGGCTCAGGGCATATACGAAAATACCTCGGGTTAATGAAAAATCCACACTTTCTGATTATTTAAGCAACGATTCCAACGAGCGAAGCTGCCTCGACGCAAAATAACATTCAATCCTTGGTGCGCATTTAAAAAATTAAACTTAAAAAAAAATCTTTTTTTGTCGTCGTAGGTGAAATAGTTATTATTTTGCTGCGACGAATATTTGTAGGGGCAGAAAAGATAAGCTTTTTTTTTAAACAGAGACTCGTCATTCGTATCGTCAGCGATGCATTCGGCTAGCGGAATACGCCGGCTTAGCATAGTGCCAGTCGCCGAGTAGAGGGTAACGACGATCAGATCACGCGCGGTGCAGTGTTGGATCCGCAACTAGAAACTCGATACTTTTTCCATTCTTGTTGTGCGCTCTTTCTTCCTCTCATGTTCACCCTCTCTCTCTCTCTCTCTCTCTCTCTCTCTCTCTCTCTCCCTCTCTCGCGTTGCACATACTGGAGGCTAGCAAAGACAGACGAGCTACTTCGCATGTCTGACGGACAATGTACAATTTCATGCAATTCCGATGCATGTGTGTCTCTGTGTACAATAATAATACATATTATTAATCACTTATATAAAAGTATTAATATAAATTTTATAAATTTACATTTATACTTTCAAAGAGTAATAAATAATTTTTTTAATAATAAATTTCATTAATTCATTAATTTAACCCTTAGTAGTCACATTTAGCTAGAATCACGTTATAGTCATACTGGATCCATCGGACCCAGGCGTTTTTAAATTGTTATAAATAATGAAATAATGCATTGAGCGATATGAAAAAAATAGTGAGGTATAATTTGAACCTTGTGTAATACAAGCAGGTTAGAAATCAAAAATTAAATTTCAAATATACAAAAAAAATTGTGCAAATAAAACGTAAAAATGACTTTTTCACAAAAATTGCTGTAACTTTTGTAATTATTGACAACAAAAAAATGGTTTTATAATCTGGAAACAATGTACTTTGAAATAGACATAGTGGTTTCTGTGGACTTTTCAAAAAGTATATTTATTTCATCCAAGGTGCGATTTAGAAGGAATGAATGAAACGCTTACGCATATAAAAAAATGTATGTTTTATTGGAAAAAAAAAAAGTTGTACGGCATCAAAATAATTTGTTTCGGTCCCATGGACCCAGTGTGACTATTAAGGGTTAATTAACTTCAAATAACTTTTAATAAATTTATAAATTATACATTTTATACATTTATTGATATAAATATATATGTATATTCATGGTTAGCAAAATTGGTTATTATTATTGTTATCATTACATTTTCAATATTAATTACTTTATTATTGTTATTATTAGTTTTAGTTATTACTGATGTTATTTATTTATTTGTAAGCGATTATTACCATACATATTAATAATTAAATATAATAATAATTTATGATTGGTAATAATGAATAATATCATCCGTTATTATTATATTGTTCATTATTACAAAATATATATATATCGATGTGTGCATATATATAGTGAAAACTTTTCTTTTCGGCTGCCAGTACAAAGTCACGAAGGAAAAAAACTCGAGAAGAGTGAGAGTTCCACTCGCTCACTCATCTCACCAGGTCTCCATACGGCAATTCTTCTATCTTATCTCGGCACGGCGTGCTCTCTCTCTCTCTCTCTTTGAGCTTCTTGAGCCTGATAAAAGAATAAATGCGTGATTATTCAGCCGAAGAGTAACGCACTCGCGTGGTACCCCGACTCGTTCGTTCATCTCTCGATGTTTTTTTTATAGTTTATTGTGTGTGTGTGTGTGTGTGTGTGTGTGTGTGTGTGTGTGTGTGTGTGTGTGTGTGTGTGTGTGTGTGTGTGTGTGTGTGTGTGTGTGTGTGTGTGTGTGTGTGTGTGCGTGTGTGTGTGTGTGTGTGTGTGTGTGTGTGTGTGTGTGTGTGTGTGTGTGTGTGTGTGTGTGGGTTTGGGTGAGGTTGTTCTTTTAATTCTCGTAGATCTGTTATGTAGCCTCGTGATTCGAATGTACGTAATGGCATTTCCTCGCGGCTTCTGGAGGAGTGTAAAATCGCGAGCAGGGCTCTGCTTCTTTGCCTCGCTATACAGTTCTCGAAGTGCGCGGGCGGTATCAGCGACGTTTGTACAAACCGACTGAGGAGATAAGAATTATATATACATATTTATATCTAAATATATGTATATTTAGATAAATTGATTATATAATTTAAACAAATTTATAATAATCATGGAAATTAATTATGTAAAAATCAAAATAATTTATTTCAATCTTTAATATATATATATATATATATATATATATATATATATATATATATATATACTGAAATAAATGTTCAGCTCGCTTTTACAAACTTTGCTGATTATTAATAAATACTAATATGTGTTTGGGTGAAGTTGTTCTTTTAATTCTAAATAAATTGATATTTAGATGAATTGATTATATAATTTAATCAAATTTCTAGTAATTATGAAAATGAATTATTTTGAATTTTGCATAATTCATTTTCATAATTATTAGAAATTTGATTAAATCATATATTCAATTCATATAAATATAAATATATTTAGAATTAAAAGAACAACCTCACCCAAGCACATATTAAGTATTTATTAATAATCAGCAATGTTTGGGAAAACTGGCCGAGGAGGTAAGAATTATGTATACGTATTTGCATATAAACATATCTATATATATTTAAGTAAATTGATTATATAGCTTATATAAATACATAGTAATTATAAAAATTAATTATCGAAATTAAAAAAAAAATATTTCGACTTTTCATATATATATATTTATATGTGAAATATTGTATTAAGCATAATACTAATATATGCTAAAAAATTAGTATAGTTCATTGAGAAAGTTAATACAATAAATAATGTATAGAGTTGCATACTATTATTTATATATATATATATATATATATATATATATATATATATATATATATATATATATATATATATATATATATATATATATATATATATATATATATATGTATGTATGTATGTATGTATGTATATAATGGGAAGCACATTTTTTATTGTCAGCGAAGAGACGAGAGGTGAGTCACACGTGAGAGAAAAAAATCGAGGATGGAAAATGTATTCGAGAAAGACGGTGGGAGAGGAAGAGATAGAGAGAGAGGAAGCCGAGGAGCTTCAGCAGCGGATGGTTCTCTACACTGGCTCTATACTACCGTGGATAAGAATCTACCTCGGTAAAGGCCTCCTCGTTGCAGTCTTTCTAAGTCTTTTCCTTTCTCTCTCTCTCTCTCTCTCCCTCCCCCCTCCCTCTTTCTCTCTCTCTCTGCCTCTCTCTCTCTCTCTCTCTCTCTCTCTCTGTCTGCTTCTTCTATACGTGTAAACGCACTCGTGGTACACACAACTTGAAAGAATTTCTCGCAGCATCTTGGGAGAAAAGAGCATGATATTTTACAGGCGAAGTATCTATATCCGAGAACTTTTTCCCTCGGTCCTACAAGTTTGAGAGCGCGTGTATTCTGTTCTACGCTTTTTATCTGCTTCAACAAACAATGGGCTCTCTCTCTCTCTCTCTCTCTCTCTCTCTCTCTCTCTCTCTCTCTCTCTCTCTCTCTCTTCTTTCTCTCTCTCTTCCTCTCTTTCTTTTTGTTGCATCTCCTCCCTGGATCCACGAAGTTGAGTGCTTAGCCATCGACTAAAAATAGAATTTCACATTTTCGCGGTACCTCCCACTCGATTAATAACGTGTCCCAATGCAAAAAAGGACCAAAAAAGTGCAGAAAGAATGCTCAAATTTGCATAAAAAATCATTTTATTCGTGTCGTACTCACACCTACATTTTATTCGTGTCGTACAGCACAATCACAACTCCGACGCAACAGCCCAGGTAGGAATTGACGATGAAAAAAGGGCTCGCCAAGCCCTGAAACAAGGCTCACATTTTTTAATTCAGGCTGAGCACCAGCCTGATTTCAGGCCTCGCTGAACCTCTGAATGATAACGCGGTTTCAGGCTCGTGCACACAGGCTTGACCAAAGGCTGGTAGAAAAGCCTGTACTAAGCCTGAAACGACGAAACAACGAGGTTCAAAACGAGCCTTAATGAAGTATTCACGAGCATTTATGACCAGGCTTATCCCAAACTCTTCTCGAGGCTATATGAGGCCTGTTTTTAGTTTTCTATATTCTACATTGGGGTAAATTTAATAAATTTGTAAAGAATTCATTTGATTTATTATATATATTTATTATTCATTATATTATTTGTTATGAAATGTATATAAAAAATATTTTAAAAAACAATACTTTATTTTATTTATCGTTTATGGGACACGTAATACACAGAGTGTACGCAAACTCCAGAGAGTGAGTATATACGAAATGTGTGTGTGTGACGAGAAAAAAACTTTTTTGTGTACCTCATAAATATCGATAAGAGAATATGTTTAAATGTTCTGAGCTGCCTCCTTCGCTTTCGTTTTCGTGCCTTCGCACCCGACAAATTTATTGCTAATTTTTTGTTTATAAAAGTACAGAAAAAATATTATTTAAAATTTATTTTATTTTATCACAACCTGAAACAAGCCTACATCCAGCCTTGATTTTTTAGCCTTAGATTCACCGGCTGAATAAAGCTTGAAATAATCCTGAGTTTAGCCTAAGCAGCCAGTCTTGGTTCCAGGCTGCTCCAAACGATGCAATGAAACCTGGCCCAGGTCTGTCTCACTCAGGCTCGGTGAAACAAGGCTCGCACAAGTTTGTTTCCATCGTCAGCCTTTTGATTCCCTACCTGGGAGTCCGTTGTGTCGAATCACGAAATCAGATATTTTGGGTATAGAAATTAATTTTGGATATATGGTATTTATAGGAATTAATCTTACAGATATTTTACGTATGGAAATTAATTTTACCGATGGTTTACTAATAAAAATTGATTTTATAAGTGTTTCATGTATATAAATTAGGTTTACCGATATTTCACGTATGAAAATAACATTTACATACATTTTACGTAAAAAAATAATTTTACAGAGTTTTCCATATAAAAAATGATTTTTTTTAGATCCTATACGTGTAGAAATTAATTTCACAGATATTTTACGTACAAAGATAATTTTACAAATATTTCACGGATAAAATGAACTTTACATTCATCCAACAAATAGAAATTAATTTTGCCGACATTAATGTGAATTGACGCATACATTTGATTCCAAAACTTTCACCCTCAAATTTCCTAGGTACCCTTACACCACTTCCCCCCAATCAATTACTATAACGAAATTGACAAACCAAAGCAATTCAGCTGCCACTCGTCCCAACTTTCGAGAAGCCGTAACCGACCGCCGATACCAATTAATCGAACTCTCACAGCGGCGAGGGATAAAAATGAATATCGATCAAACGTTACGTCCGTACTAATGACAAATACGCCTGGTTTCGAGGCTGAGGATCGAGTCGATAAGCCGAAAGAACTCGAGCAACCGCAAACAAGCGTTTGTCCTACTGCGGCCATTGGAAGGGTTAAATAAATCCATTTTTCTTCATACACTCCCATCTGCTTCGTTAAGGACTAACTGGATCTTCGTGAAATGCCAACTATCGTTTAGCCTACTCCGCATTAATCTTTGAACTGGCTTGCAGTGCGAGAGTGCACTATAATAATAATAATAATAATAATTGTTATTATTATTATAATAACAATTGTTGTTATTGTTATTATTATTATAATAACAATTGTTGTTATTGTTATTATTGTTGTTACTATTATAATAACTATTATAATTAATATTATAATTATTATTTTTATTATAATTATTATAATAATAATATAACTATTATAACTATTATAATAATAATAGTTATATTATTATAATTATTGTTGTTATTATTATAATAATAATAATAACAACAACAACTTTATATATATATATATATATATATATATATATATATATATATATATATATATTAGGGTGGTTCAAAAAAAATTAATTTTTTTCCGCGGTACTCGGCCGAAAATGTTACTCCGTTATGAAAAAGTAATTCATACAAAATTTGAGAGGTCTAAACATTTTTTTAGGTAGTGCTCAAACAATTTTTAATTAATTTTTTTTTCTCGATTTTTCGGCAATTTTTTTCCCCGCCAATAGACATAATAATATAATTCAAATAAGTTATCCAACTTACGTTACGATTTTCGTTGAACGATTGAGTTTGATTTTTCCGTAAATAATTTTTTTTCAATGCTGCCGACTCCAATCGTAATTTTTGTAACCTTTTGAAATTGATGTATGGTTAAGAAATCCCTATTCCGGTTTCGCCCCAAATATTAGTTATTTCGTCGAAAACGTTTTGTGTACTCTCTCAAACAGAAACTCTAAGAGTATTATGATGGTGAAAGAGTAGACTTAATGTTTCTCTATTCGTGTGTAATTTTCGGGATAAAAAATATCGAGATAAAAAAATATTAATACTCCGATAATCATGAAAAACAAACATGAAAAAGGCGTTTGAGCACTAGCTAAAAAATTGTTGAGAACCCTCAAATTTTGCAAAACTTTCTTTTTCTTAACACTTCAATTTTCCGTTGAGAAAAAAATCTTTTTTTTTTTAACCACCCTAATATATACACGGGGTGAACATTATGAGGTGGTCGGTGTTTTTTAAGGGAGGACTGACGGGCCGAAAAAGGTCGTTTTTCAGATTTTTCTTGTCTACCAGATTATTTATTTGGGATTTGGTAAAAATTGTATGTCATTGCGCATACGTTGAACTTATTCCGTGTAAATTTTTATTTAAAAAATAAAAAATTGACAACATTATTGAGGTATAACAGACCCTCTGCATTAAAAGTCTGGTTTAGCGGCCGGATCGATTTAAAAAAATAAAAAATTAACAATATTATTAAGGTATAACAGAGCCTCCGTATTAAAAATCTGGTCAAACGGCCGGATCGATAACTCGTCGATGGTTGGTTCGAGAAATAAAAATAAAAAATCTCTATAAATGTAGTTCTCGTAGTATGAAGCCGTTTTTCGAGAATAAAAATCACAAAAAGGTGTTTGAAAAAAGTGTAATTTTGGCGAAATTTTTACTTATATTTGGGGCCTTAAATTTTTTTTTTAAACGATAGCTGCAAGAATGTCGGAAGTTTGGGTTTCTTTAAATTGAAAATCGGACAATTATCTAGAGTTTATGACTCCGGCCAGGTCGAGAAAATTCATTTCGAGAAAAACGCGATAGAAAATTTTAAGATTTAACGCTCTCACTGAATCGTCTCTAAGTTGGTCAATTTTCAATATTTCAACTTTAAATTTTCTTCCTATATTCTTGAATATGTATACTTTGAGAAAATGCAAAAAAAGGATTTTTTGGTCGCGTCACATTAGTGCTCCTTTCACCAGTGTTTTGTATTCGGAATTTAATTACTTTCATTCTGCTGAACCCAAAATGTAATTCTGATTTTTTTTCTAGAATTCTCAATTTTTTTCTAGCAAATACTACTTGTCACCACAATACGCTATATTTTTTTTCAAAAGGGGATTAAAAAATCGTTGAATATCATATTTTTTTCGATCGGAAAATATCCCTTCGGACCTTCGTCAGACCCTTAAAAATATACGGACACCTTATAATTGCCACCCTATATACAGGGTGCCGTGTTATGAATGGATAATCTTGCAACTGTCGATGGGTCAGATCACGTTCCACTATATGCTGGAGTTTTACTTTAGTAAAAGTGCCACGGTTTTCGAGATTTTGGGCTTTACATTACTTTTCGAAAACTTTTTTAAAAGTAATTGGCACGATTTGCGGAGTACATTTTTTTTACTCCGCAGGCTATCAAAGTCAGATGTTCGAATTTTTTAACCTTAACATTTAAGGTTAAAAAGAAGACTTTTCTAGATAAAACAAATAACCAGGAGTATTTTTTTAAAAACCGGGTATAAAGTTATCATTTGTGGAAATGGCACGCAAAAACCAAAAGCAGATGATTTTTATCTCGAAAACCGTGGGACTTTTAAAACTGAAATTCCGGCATGTGGTAGGGCATGATTTGACCTATCGACAGTTGCAGGATTATCCATTCACAACAGGACACCCTGTATATATCTGCACACACAACCGCTCATCGTTGGCAAAAATGCATCTGACTCATTTGGCCTCAGCGGGAAAGACGTCGGAACGTATATACAATAATGCCCGATGTAACTCGATGCAACGGCACCGCAGTTCAGCCCACTATTATTATACCAGGCTATATACACGTATCCTATATATGTACGATTTATGTAGTCGCCGATGCAGCCACTGTTGGAGAGTGCATCGTCGCCAATCTAAGAGGCTCCGCGTGCCATTCGTCGGAGTTGAGAAGATGTACATACCAACGATGACACGATCCTACTAACGTATATATATATATATATATATATATATATATATATATATATATATATATATATATATATATATATTACGTAGGAAAAAAATAGAACTCAAATTTGGGCCACCCTAACATATATATATTTATATATTAGGGTGGCCCAAATTTAAGCTCTATTTTTTTCCTCATTCTCACCATCTAATGATCTTCTTGAAAAAAAAAATGTCGCGAAAGCTGCAAACGGTGAAAAAATATTTAGAGGTCGCTCAAGCCTCCCAAAAATTCAAGTATTCATGAAAAAATCAATTTTTTCGTTCCTTTCTCACCCATGAATTTTACGCTTTGTAATTTTTTAATTAACCTCGCGAAAGCTCTAGCCGGCCAATGAATATTTAGTGGTCGCTCAAGACCTTCGAAATTTAACACTTTGTGAAATTTTCAAAACAATTAATCCTTTTTTTAAATTTAAAAACGGATTTTTTAAATTTACCTCACACTTCTAACCGAATAAAACGGGGGACCTATAATTTTGTTTACGGACAAGAGCTTTAAAGAATTATTTTATAAGACGAAGATTACAATTCCCGGGTTAGTAGTGTGAGGTGAGTTTGAAAAATCGGTTTCTGTAGAGAAACGATTAATTGTTTTGAAAATTTTACAAAACGTCGAATTTATGAGTGAGACGAGTAAAAAAAATTGGAAATTTTGAAGCTCTTGAGCGGCCACTAAATATTCATTGACCGGTTAGAGATTTCGCAAGCTTAATTAAACAATTACGAAGCGTAAAATTCATGGATGAGAAAGGAGCGAAAAAAATCGATTTTTTAATGAAAATTTGAATTTTTAGGAGGCTTGTAAATATTTTTTGACCGATCGCTGATTTCGCGACAATTTTTTTTCTTTAAAGAAGATAATTGGATGGTGAGAAAAGGGGAAAAATGGAGCTCAAATTTGAGCCACCCTAATATACCTATATATATATATATATATATATATATATATATATATACACACAAATATATCGGGAACCCTAGCTCATTTTTGAGACATTCACACCCACCGATGCCCAATTCGAGTGAAACTGTCTTCATGCGCAATCGCTCAATTCCAAAAACCGTAATTTGCAAGTATTGCTTTTATTCTTTTTTTTTGGTGGAAAATTTTTGCATGATCGGTGAAAAAAGATACCGTGAGGTGTAGGTGTAGGTGTAGGTGCAGAATAGGTATGTACCTTGAAGTATTCAGATGTGACGTGCGTGGACTATAGGTAATACGAGAATGTTGAAAATATATGTATGATACGTGTTTTATGATATGAAATGATGATATGATGATATGAAAATATATGTATGATATGTAGAGGATGAAAGTTACAAGGTGGCCCTGTATTTTTTAAGGCTCTGGCACGGAGATTTCGCGATCGATAAAAATACGATATACAATGGTTTTTCAAATCCTCTGCGAAAAAAAATATAGCGTTTTTTTGCGATGAGGGTATCTGCCAGAAAAAATTGAACGTTCTGGGAAAAAATCAAAATTCCACTTGGCGTTTAGCAGAATGAAGATAATTCAATTCCGAATGCGAACGACCCCTGAAAAAAAAAAGTCGAATGGAATTGAATTCCATTTGTCCATTTTAAAATGCATATTTCACAAAAAAAAATTCGACGCGTGCCTCGTTTTCGGAAGGTGATTATATTCATCCTGCTTTACTCAAAATGGAATTTCGTTTTTTCCCAGAATAGTCATTTTTCCTGGCAAGCTTTACTCGTTGCAAAAATACGCTATATTTTTTTTCGACACGGGCTTGAAAAACCATTGCAAAGTGTATTTTTCTCAGGCGCCAGACCATTAAGGGCATAGGCCTAATTGAAATGTTTGTAAATATCGATTTTTGGTTTTCGACGGATTCTCGAAACATTGAATTTCAAAAACATTTTCTGAAAATGTTCAGGCGATCCGTTGAAAATTAAGGGAATTATGGGCGTTTATAGGTAGATTCTGCAACCCGGCGAACTTTAAACTCATTTTTCTCAGAATTACTTTCTCAAAATCGGCGACGACGATATCTCGAAAATCACTGCAGCGATCAACGTCAAATTTCACAAGCTTTTTTTCCATATCAAAAGCCAGTGCTTAAACGGATTCTAAAAATTTTTTTACCGATCGCAGACTTCGCGACGATTTTTTTCTTTTTCTTTAAATATGATAATTGGATGGTGAGAAGAAGGAAAAAAATATATATATGTATTATGTCTATTTATAAATCTCCCTCTCCCTCTCTCTATACATGTGTATGTGTGTACATTAGGGTGGTCAAAAAAAATAATAATTTTTTTTCCGCCGTACTCAACGGAAGATGTTACTACGTTATGAAAAAGTAATTTATACAAAATTTGAGAGGTCGGAACATTTTTTTAGGTAGTGCTCAAACGACTTTTAATTTTTTTTTTCTCGATTTTTCGTCAATTTTCTTTCTCCGCCGATAGACATAATAATAATATAATTCAACTTATGTTGAAAGAGATTTTCGTTGAACGATTGAGTTTGATTTTTCCGTAAATAATTTTTTTTTCAATGCTGCCCACTACAATCGTAATTTTTTTAACCTTCTGAAATTTATGCAAAGTTGAGAAATTTCTATTCCGGTTTAGCTCCAAATATTAGTTATTTTGTCGATAACGTTTTGTGTACTCTCTCGAACAGAAAATTTAAGAGTATTATGATGGTGAAAGAAGAGACTTAATGCTTCTCTATTCGTGGGTAATTTTCGCTCCACAAATTCTTCGATTTCCGACCCAAACAGATAAATTTCGGCACTTTCACTATCATCCAAACCCGCGATCATTTTTTACATTTTGATTTTTACGTATACTGTGACGTACCTCAATACAGCAACTACTGGAAACAGTCAAATGAATCGCGAAAAGAACTCACGGACAGTCGGAGAAACAAAGGTGCAGTAGCGTCAACAGCGCCGCAGTTTGTAACTCTCGAATCCGTATGACTTTGTTTTCTTACTCCAAAACAACATATTACTCCAAAAAAACACGCATACTTGTTAGACGTTCAGTGATGTAAGCACCGTGTTCTTGTTCATCAAGTGGTTGATATAATTTTCACAACCGAATTACATATATTGATTCTTAATCTGCAAATACATATTGTTTATGGTAAAAAACAAATATTTAAATAAAAATTGTGTATTGTTACAGAAAAAATTATATCACGACTTACATCGGATCACGCACTAACATTTTCTGCATCGAGATAAAAAAAAATTAATACTCCGATAATCATGACAAAAAAAACATGAAAAAAGCGTTTGAACGCTAACTAAAAAGTTGTTTAGAACCCTCAAATTTTGCAAAACTTTCTTTTCCTTAACATACTTCAATTTCCCGTTGAGAAAAAACAATCGTTTTTTTTAACCACCCTAATGTATATATATACACATTAGTGTGGATATGTAATGTATATATATATATATATATATATATATATATATATATATATATATATATATATATATTATATATATATATATATATATACATTAGGTGGTTAAAAAAAACGATTGTTTTTTCTCAACGGGAAATTGAAGTATGTTAAGGAAAAGAATGTTTTGCAAAATTTGAGGGTTCTCAACAACTTTTTAGTTAGCGTTCAAACGCTTTTTTCATGTTTTTTTTTGTCATGATTATCGAGGTATTTATTTTTTTTTATCTCGATGCAGAAAATGTTAGTGCGTGATCCAATGTAAGTCGTGATTTAATTTTTTCTGTAACAATACATCATTTTTATTTAAATATTTATTTTTACCATAAACAATATATATTTGCAGATTAAGAATCAATATATGTAATTCGGTTGTGAAAATGATATATATATATATATATATATATATATATATATATATATATATATATATATATATATATATATATGTATACAGTAAGCGCAACAATTAAGGGATCACTATTTTTTCGACGAAAAATGGCCCTTTTTCAAACCGCTGTAACTCGGTGAAAAATGTTCGGAGAAAAAATGAAAAAAAAGCATTTTGTAGTGTATACCTTCGACTTTGATAATCTGATTATAAATATTTTTTTTTCGTTTCGTTTAAATATCGAAATTCGTTGTTAAACAAAACAAAACATAAAATCAAAAAATTTGCTCGAGTTTGACAAGGTACACGGGGAACAGAAATTTTTTTTTCGAAAATCTGTTTCGACCATTCGAAAGCTTGTATCTTTCCCAACAATTTGGTTTTTTTTTTCAATTTCTGTGCGATTTTTTTTAGCCAAGTTATCGCAGCTTTACGAAAAAATGCATTTTTCAACTTTGACCGGTCATAACTCTGGTCCAAATCATCGCACAGTATCCAAACCAGCATCGTTGGAAAGCTTGGATTTCCCCCTACAAAACTGTTTATTTTTCGTATTTTTCAGAAGCCGGTTTCAACATTGTAAAACTGATTGTTTAAAAGTGTGTAAAATGCCCATTTTTTTGTTTATCATGATATAACATTACAACAAATGCAGAGGCACCAAAGGTTTTTGCGTTTTTTTTTAGTTCAGGGTATGTAGAAATACTTCACCAAATAGCAGATCGCTGCCTTTATTCTTTATTCGGGTTGCAACCCCGTTCTTTTGGAGAAAATCGAGATCCGTCAATTTTCACGAAAATCGAGGTTTCTCAGGTATCAGCGCGGGGTGAAATTTCTCGAAAAAAAAATCACCAAATTACGAAATTTGGTATTCAAGGGTTTTCGAGGTTGCTGATTGCGAATCTGGGATAAAAAATGGAAAAATTCAAAATGGCGGATCAAATGCAAAAATTCTTGCAATCGGGCAAAACTCGATGTTTGGGGGTTTTCGAGGTCATTCATTACGGATCTGAGGTTTTAAATTGAGGATCGCAAATTCGAATTGAATCAAAGTTCAATTCGAACTTTGATTCGAATGAATCAAAGTTCAATTCGAAGTTTGATTCGAATGAATCAAAGTTCAAAATAAAAAACAAAATTAACAGATCACATATGGCGAACCGAAATGCAGAAATTAAATGAAATCGCATGGAACTCGGTAATCTGCGGGTTTTGAGGGATCGTTAATTACGAATCTCAGGTCGAAGAAATGAAAAAAAAACGACGGGTCCAATATGGCGAACCGAAATTCAAAGTTTGATTCAATTCGAATTTGTGATCCTCAATTTAAACCTCAGATCCGTAATGAATGACCTCGAAAACCCCCAAACATCGAGTTTCGCCCGATTGCAAGAATTTTTGCATTTGATCCGCCCCTTTGGATCCGCCATTTTGAATTTTTCAATTTTTTATCCCAGATTCGCAATCAGCAACCTCGAAAACCTTTGAACACCAAATTTCGTAATTTGCTGATTTTTTTTTTTCGAGAAATTTCACCCCGCGCTGATACCTGAGAAACCTCGATTTTCGTGAAAATTGACGGATCTCGATTTTCTCCAAAAGAACGGGGTTGCAATCCGAATAAAGAATAAAGGCAGCGATCTGCTATTTGGTGGAGTAGTTCTACATACCCTGAACTGAAAAAAAACGCAAAAACCTTTGGTGCCTCTGCATTTGTTGTAATGTTATAACATGATAAACAAAAAAGTGTAAAAATGGGCATTTTACACACTTTTAAACAATCAGTTTTACAATGTTGAAAATGGCTTCTGAAAAATACGAAAAATAAACAGTTTTGTAGGGGGAAATCCAAGCTTTCCAACGATGCCGGTTTGGATGCTGTGCGATGATTTGGACCAGAGTTATGACCGGTCTAAGTTGAAAAATGCATTTTTTTCGTAAAGCTGCGATAACTTGGCTAAAAAAAATCGCACAGAAATTGAAAAAAAAAACCAAATTGTTGGGAAAGATACAAGCTTTCGAATGGTCGAAACAGATTTTCGAAAAAAAAATTTTTGTTCCCCGTGTACCTTGTCAAACTCGAGCAAATTTTTTGATTTTATGTTTTGTTTTGTTTAACAACGAATTTCTTTATTTAAACGAAACGAAAAAAATTATTTATAATCAGATTATCAAAGTCGAAGGTTTACACTACAAAATGCTTTTTTTCATTTTTTCTCCGACCATTTTTCACCGAGTTACAGCGGTTTGAAAAAAGGCTATTTTTCGTCGAAAAAATAGTGATCCCTTAATTGTTGCGCTTAGTATATATATATATATATATATATATATATATATATATATATATATATATATATATATATATATATATATATATATATATATATATATATATATATATATATATAAACACACGTGCATGTATACAGTATTCTCTATTAATAGGTGGACCATGCTCTCGCTCCATTACTCTTGATTAACTGAATTGTCGGGGCAACGGCATCGCGCGATAACGCACAGGGCATATGTGTGCAGGCACTTACGAGAGCATGCTAGGCAGGCCAAAAAGAAGACACTCGCCAAAGATATTGCAAATTGCGAGAAAATTGTAAACGTTTATCGTAATGATGAAAATTTCCCAAGATTTCTCAAAATAATTGCGAGCAGTGTAATGTTATGTTTCCATTTTTTTTTGGTTTCGGTACAGCTTTTTTCCGACATTAGGACCCGACCGGAAGTTCGTCACGAATTTTCGTAACACACAGGTCCTCCAACGTGTTATCGCGAGCGTCAATTTAAAACATTTTGTTTAGTTCGGTCAACACGTTGTTTTTTTCTTACAAAAGCGCGAAAAATTCTCGTTGGATTTCTTTACCGACGGAGTAGGGTGTCGTTTCGTCTCGCAGGGGACAAAACTACCAGAAGAGGAAAAACGCACTCCGCGATGATGCATTCGAAATTTGGGAATGACGCTCGGGGATTTTGAATTTACTCACCCGAGATATTTCATTCTACCCTCCCTACACCCTTCTTCACCCCCTCCACCCCCGGCCCCTTGGTACTCCGTATAAATAAACGCGGGGCGTGCGCCACCGTCGAGTCAGCGAATGACGGAAAAGTATTTTAATTGCAGTCAACTCGAGAATATATTCCTTCCTGCTGACGCAGCCGCACTCCGTTCGTCGAATCATTTCGCTTAGGTGCGAATTTTATTTTCTTTTCTTTTCTCCATACAGCCGAAAGACGAGATTCTTTCTCTTTCTCGTCGTTGCTCCATTTAAAAAAGACTTTGCCGTGGTGCAAGGACGAACGAACGGCCGGGAAGTGCGCGGGGGGGGGGGGGGGGGGGGGTAATTATTTTCGTACGATAGGGAAAAAAAAAGTGGCGAGAATCACTCGTCCGCAAAATCATTCGCTCGAGAAATTTACGAGGCGAAAAAAAAGGAACAAATGAAATTGTTTCCTTTTTCTCCTTTTTCTACCTCTCCAACATCTCAAACTTCTCGTATTTCCGCCGCTCTGTTTCCCGCCCCGATCAATTCTACGCGCTATCGTGGAAACATTCAGCGTTTTTTAAATGCCCCCTCTCGATGTATACCGGCTGGGCCCCTAGAAATTGGACACTCGAAAGTATTTTTCTTTTTTCAATTTTTATTTTAGGTTTTAGACGAAAAAAAAAGTCACA
>OY723390.1:46872173-46874886 GCA_963210295.1 Ophion ellenae
AACGGGGACTAATGGACGAAAACTATTTTTGGCTTTCGGAAGTACCACTCCATTAGGTCGTCGAGCTTCCGTTTCATTATTTTTTTCCCCCTATGTCAAGGTCATCCCAAGGTCATCCCAAGGTTACGGTAGATCGTTAGTTTTTTTTTAAGTAGCAGAGTGACAAAACATGGCTTCCCATTTAAAAAAAATCGAGTTGAGAAAGAAACTAGTGTTAGGTATGTAAGAAGAAAAATCCGTCGACTGGAATGTCGATCTTGATGGATCCTTCGAATCTTGCCTGTGACTTTTTTTTTCGTCTAAAACCTAAAATAAAAATTGAAAAAAGAAAAATACTTTCGAGTGTCCAATTTCTAGGGGCCCAGCCGGTATACATCGAGAGGGGGCATTTAAAAAACGCTGAATGTTTCCACGATAGCGCGTAGAATTGATCGGGGCGGGAAACAGAGCGGCGGAAATACGAGAAGTTTGAGATGTTGGAGAGGTAGAAAAAGGAGAAAAAGGAAACAATTTCATTTGTTCCTTTTTTTTCGCCTCGTAAATTTCTCGAGCGAATGAATTTTGCGGACGAGTGATTCTCGCCACTTTTTTTTTTCCCTATCGTACGAAAATAATTACCCCCCCCCCCCCCCCCCCCCCCCCCCCCACCCCCCCCCGCGCACTTCCCGGCCGTTCGTTCGTCCTTGCACCACGGCAAAGTCTTTTTTAAATGGAGCAACGACGAGAAAGAGAAAGAATCTCGTCTTTCGGCTGTATGGAGAAAAGAAAAGAAAATAAAATTCGCACCTAAGCGAAATGATTCGACGAACGGAGTGCGGCTGCGTCAGCAGGAAGGAATACTATTCTCGAGGTTGACTGCAATTAAAATACTTTTCCGTCATTCGCTGACTCGACGGTGGCGCACGCCCCGCGTTTATTTATACGGAGTACCAAGGGGCCGGGGGTGGAGGGGGTGAAGAAGGGTGTAGGGAGGGTAGAATGAAATATCTCGGGTTGAGTAAATTCAAAATCCCCGAGCGTCATTCCCAAATTTCGGAATGCATCATCGCGGAAGTGCGTTTTTCCTCTTCTGGTAGTTTTGTCCCTGCGAGACGAAACGACACCCTACTCCGTCGGTAAAGAAATCCAACGAGAATTTTTCGCGCTTTTGTAAGAAAAAAACAACGTGTTGACCGAACTAAACAAAATGTTTAAATTGACGCTCGCGATAACACGTTGGAGGACCTGTGTGTTACGATAATTCGTGACGAACTTCCGGTCGGGTCCTAATGTCGGAAAAAAGCTGTACCGAAACCAAAAAAAATGGAAACATAACATTACACTGCTCGCAATTATTTTGAGAAATCTTGGGAAATTTTCATCATTACGATAAACGTTTACAATTTTCTCGCAATTTGCAATCTCTTTGGCGAGTGTCTTCTTTTTGGCCCTGCCTAGCATGCTCTCGTAAGTGCCTGCACACATATGCCCTGTGCGTTATCGCGCGATGCCGTTGCCCCGACAATTCAGTTAATCAAGAGTAATGGAGCGAGAGCATGGTCCACCTATTAATAGAGAATACTGTATACATGCACGTGTGTTTATATATATATATATATATATATATATATATAATATATATATAATATTATATATATATATATATATATATATATATATATATATATATACTAAGCGCAACAATTAAGGGATCACTATTTTTTCGACGAAAAATAGCCTTTTTTCAAACCGCTGTAACTCGGTGAAAAATGGTCGGAGAAAAAATGAAAAAAAGCATTTTGTAGTGTAAACCTTCGACTTTGATAATCTGATTATAAATAATTTTTTTCGTTTCGTTTAAATAAAGAAATTCGTTGTTAAACAAAACAAAACATAAAATCAAAAAATTTGCTCGAGTTTGACAAGGTACACGGGAACAAAAATTTTTTTTTCGAAAATCTGTTTCGACCATTCGAAAGCTTGTATCTTTCCCAACAATTTGGTTTTTTTTTTCAATTTCTGTGCGATTTTTTTTAGCCAAGTTATCGCAGCTTTACGAAAAAAATGCATTTTTCAACTTAGACCGGTCATAACTCTGGTCCAAATCATCGCACAGCATCCAAACCGGCATCGTTGGAAAGCTTGGATTTCCCCCTACAAAACTGTTTATTTTTCGTATTTTTCAGAAGCATTTTCAACATTGTAAAACTGATTGTTTAAAAGTGTGTAAAATGCCCATTTTTACACTTTTTTGTTTATCATGTTATAACATTACAACAAATGCAGAGGCACCAAAGGTTTTTGCGTTTTTTTTCAGTTCAGGGTATGTAGAACTACTCCACCAAATAGCAGATCGCTGCCTTTATTCTTTATTCTGATTGCAACCCCGTTCTTTTGGAGAAAATCGAGATCCGTCAATTTTCACGAAAATCGAGGTTTCTCAGGTATCAGCGCGGGGTGAAATTTCTCGAAAAAAAAAAATCAGCAAATTACGAATTTGGTGTTCAAAGGTTTTCGAGGTTGCTGATTGCGAATCTGGGATAAAAAATTGAAAAATCAAAATGGCGGATCCAAAGGGGCGGATCAAATGCAAAAATTCTTGCAATCGGGGCGAAACTCGATGTTTGGGGGTTTTCGAGGTCATTCATTACGGATCTGAGGTTTAAATTGAGGATCACAAATTCGAATTGAATCAAACTTTGAATTTCGGTTCGCCATATTGGACCCGTCGTTT
>OY723390.1:46875086-47047586 GCA_963210295.1 Ophion ellenae
GAAAACACCATAATCGCAAAAAATGCGTTTTTTTATGTTTAATTTTTTTTTCGAGCTTTCAAATGCATTTTAAAGCGGTTTTAACACAACCAAAATTTTGTTTCAGATGTGTAGACATGCCCTGAATTTTTCCAGATTTTTTCGTAAAGTTAAATCATGTGCAACATAATTTTAATGGCATAAAAACCGTAAAAAATCGTCATTTTTGTATTTAATGCTATGGTTTTTTATTGACGTATTAATGGTAAAAAATCGTGCACCATAGCATAGAAAGCTACTATCTTCCTCTACAAAATGACGCTAATTGGGCTCAATTCGGTCGTCTCTAGCGTCCGAAAATCAAACTTGAATAAATTCCGTTTTTATAATTTGAGCATTTTCAGTTACGAAAATGACACAAAATCATATTTTTCAATTATTTTACTTAATAAAAGTACATTTTGGGGTTTCTGAGGTCGCCGATTACAAATTTGATGTCAAACAGCTAACAAAAAAAAAAAATTACACATGTCATCAAATGAAAATGGTATTTGCTATTTCGGTTTTTTTCAATAATTAAAAAGTCATTGTATTTTAAAAAATCTATTTATTTATAATAATATTACATACATTCATCTAATATATACATTAATAAGGTACAAGTTGGGATTTTCTCCGCCAGGTGACAGTTTAGTCGGGGAATTCCCAAATTTTTTTCTGAATAATACGTAATTTTTTGTTTGTTAATATAACTATTGACAGCTGTTACGATTAAAAATTCGTGTATAAGAATGAATTTATAATCAGCGACCTAAAAAATCCTTATTAATATCGTTCCCATAGCTTTTTTAAAAAATTTCAAAAATTAAAATATTTTTTCTTCGTTTTGACAGCTGTCATGTGACAAAACTAATTTTTGACATCAAATTTGTAATCGGCGACCTCAGAAACCCCAAAATGTACTTTTATTAAGTAAAATAATTGAAAAATATGATTTTGTGTCATTTTCGTAACTGAAAATGCTCAAATTATAAAAACGGAATTTATTCAAGTTTGATTTTCGGACGCTAGAGACGACCGAATTGAGCCCAATTAGCGTCATTTTGTAGAGGAAGATAGTAGCTTTCTATGCTATGGTGCACGATTTTTTACCATTAATACGTCAATAAAAACCATAGCATTAAATACAAAAAATGACGATTTTTTACGGTTTTTATGCCATTAAAATTATGTTGCACATGATTTAACTTTACGAAAAAATCTGGAAAAATTCAGGGCATGTCTACACATCTGAAACAAAATTTTGGTTGTGTTAAAACCGCTTTAAAATGCATTTGAAAGCTCGAAAAAAAATTAAACATAAAAAAAACGCATTTTTTGCGATTATGGTGTTTTCATAAGGCTTTAGGGGGTTAAAAAATATCTCTAAAATTTTTTTTTTCAGCCCTCTTTCAGGTTTTTGGGTCGATTCGATCAAACTCGGTGGGGGCCGTCAGACCCCCCTTAACCGGCTACCCCCTTTGTAGACAAATTGAAGCTGAAGCTGGAAATATAATTAAGAGTGCGAATAATTCGACCCAGGTAATTCCAAGATTGGAATTAAAGAGAAACACGAGGAAGAAGACCAGGGCGGTGGGCAGGTAGGCATAGCTTCGCTAGGCTACTGTAATTAAATCGCGGAAACCGTGTCAGCCTCGCGGCCGGTAGTATAAAAAAAATCAGGGGAGTAATACCTGATAAAGTATATAAAGTATCCGGATGATACTTTAAGATCCAATGTTTACACAATACGTAGCCACGTGTTCCTCTCAATGTTTCTATCATTTCATGACGTTTTCCCCACGAGAAAGAAAAATTCCAAAATAATTAAAAATAACACAGTCATAGTCGATGGAACTAGGTAGTTTTAATCAGCGCTGCGACAGCAAGATGTGTGCAAGGCAAAGGTGAATGAAAAAAACGGAGAAACCCGACTAGAAATGTTGCTACGGGGCAGACTAGCCTGGATCCGGCATACCGTATTCCGTACCACGGTACGGTACAGGCCGACGGATCAGGGCTGTACCGAGCGTGAAAGAATCTTTTGCATCCGCCCATGACGCAGATGCCGGTAACGTAACTGATCAGTATACCTTTTCAGGCCCTGATCCGGTTGCCGTATCTATGCCCGAAATGAAAAATAAAATCACAAAAATTACGAATAAAAACATTCTGGTAGTATTTTTTGTTTCCATGTGTTTTATTTATGATCCTGCCTATATGATAGTTGGAATAAAACGTATCCTGCCTCGTTAAAGTTTTTTACCTACCATCGGGATCGAACCTACGTCTTCTCATTCCAGAGCTGAGCGCGCTACCTATTTAGTCATTCCACCACTTGTGTGAACTTTTTTTTTCCCTTGCATATTTTTATCATTCTAATTCTATTCTAAAGAATGTCAATAATTGTAAACAATGTCTATAATATTATTCATGACATTGAAGTTTGCATCGCTGCAATGCAACAATAATTTTTTTGTCTATTTAGGCTGCGAAAATAACTCGCACGCTTTTTCATATGCTCATTAGAGTGTTACGACCGCAATTTGCAAAAAGGCCTTGAACAGATAACCTTAACAGATCCATGTAAGGCCCGTGTTACGGGTCGCCTGATGTGGGCCTGATTAAGGCCTTAAGGCTTTTTGGGGATTTTTTTTTCAGAAAAACTACAAAATAAATCGAGATTACAAAAAGGGTGTTTACCATACATATCAGTGGCTGTATACAATAATTTTTTTAAAGCGATTAAGGCAGTAGTCTGCTTTAGAAGCCGAAAAAAAAAGCGTTTTTTCAGCAATTTTGTTGAAAGGGAAGGAAATGATTGCGGTAAACGAAATTTTGAGACGATAGTGTATTATATTCAAGCTTTAAAAAACAATTTTCATTATTAAAATATATTGAAATTTTTCAAAGTTGTAACGATTTTTCTGGGGCGCCTGGAGTCTGCATTTGTAAATCGGTGCCGGTGATGGAGGTCGTGCGATGCATCTGAAACAGTCGAACCAATTTTTTTTTAGTTTTTATAAGTTCCTTTTCTATATGAACTAAAAAAATACCGAAGAAATGATGAAATTCCAAATTTTTTCGAAGTTTGAAAAAAAAATTCACTTTTTTGAAAAAAAAAAAAAAAAAAAAAAAATTCACTTTAAGTTGCAAAACAAGTAATTTAAATAGTACTTTTGTCTAACTTTTTTAGTTCAAATAGAAGATAGTTTAATACTGAAGCTAGATCACTTTGATTTTTTTCGATCGGACATATATTGTTTTTGCTATCGCCGGCACGGTTTTCTAAAACTTGTGAAAATAAAAACTCGAGAAAACGGGCTTTAAAGTTTTCGGTCCAAAAAAATATAAGTTTTTGGATACTTACACTAATTAGATGTTAATCAGCTATCCCCGGGCCATACAATAATCCTTCCTCTTCTTCAAATCGATTTTTTGGAGCCTGTAAAGCAGACTACTGCCTTAATTTCAAAATGGCGGCTGCGCAGCGTTTATCTCAAAACTGCATTTTTTAAGTTGGCCGGAAACATTATTCAGACAACTTTCAACCGATTCACTTGAAACGTTGAATATATCTTGAAAAATACATTGTCTCTGGAAGTACGTAGGATTTTTTTTAATATTGCATAGTTCATTTGTTATAAACAATAGCCTGATGATTTTTTAGGCAAATTTTTGGAAAGTAAAACATTTTGTCAGATAATTGTTAATAACAAGTGAACTATGCAATATAAAAAAAAATCCTACGTACTTCCATAGACAATGTATTTTTAAAGATATATTCAACATTTCAAGTGAATCGGTTGAAAATTGTCTGAGTTATGTTTCCGGCCAACTTAAGAAATGCAGTTTTGAGATAGACGCTGCACAGCCGCCATTTTGAAATTAATCGCATCGAAAAAAATATTCTATACAGTCACTGATATGTACCATAAACACCCTTTTTTGTAATCTCGATTTATTTTGTAGCTTTTTCTGTAAAAAAATCCCACGAAGCCTATTTTTTCGGCCTCTAGAGTGGCCTAACTCCTTATTGCTGCCTTCTCACATCAGTATCTGGGAACTACTGATCCGGCAGGCATGCGGCGCCGATCAGACACGGACTTCGGCGCCCTAACAAGGCGCTCGCAAGATTGCCTGATTCTGGACTGATCATTTTGGCTTAGTTACACCCGTTCTCAGGATTCACTCATCCAGTGGATATCCAGCACAGATAAGGTAGGCGCTCCTACGGTATTCCGGACCGTATCTTGAAACCTGCCTGATCAGTGATCCGGCTGCCGGAACAACATTTCCAGTCAGGAAGTTACTGCGCGGTAGTAGTCGCGTCAAAGGAGCAGGTAGATGACTGCCCGAGTGTGCATGTCTATATTCAGTGGCGCCTAGAAATTGGGGGGGGGGGGGGGCGGAAGATCGCAAGGGAGAAAGAGGCACCCTCGATAAATATTTCCGTCAAGTGACCGAGAGTTGGCTGTTGGTGGAGCAGAGAGCAGACGCGAATTCAAAGAGAGACGAAATGGGGACTCCAACCGAGAGAGTGTGTGTGTGTGTGTGTGTGAGAGAGAGAGAGAGAGAGAGAGAGAGAGAGAGAGAGAGAACGAGAAAAGAAGATAGACGCAAAGGGAAGGCTCGAGAAAAGCGAGTAAGGTATATATAGTCACGGGGCAAGCAGTATATTTGCGTTACGTTACATAGTTGCGCGTTTAATCAGCCGTGTACCAGGAAGAAGGTGAATCAAGGGTACGGGTTGCGCTTGTGGGTAGAAAAAGGAGCCACGAAGACTTTGCCAGGCTATTTCTCTCTCTCTCTCTCTCTCTCTCTCTCTCTCTCTCTCTCTCTCTCTCTCTCTCTCTTTCTCCCCAGTACGTGCATTCTCTATATACATAGGAAAAAAGTGATTTTGAAGACCTTCCACTCCGAGGTCCACCCTCGGACGACCCTATTGTCCCGATACTCAGCATTATGTAAATCCTAATGTCCTCGCAATCACTTTCCGATAAATGTGAGCATCCTTACGTAAAGAGTATTCCAGGATCGTCCCGTCACCAAAACCGACCGTTTGAACAAGTTTTAAAGGCCGTCCTCAAAACAGCTGATTTGATGATGGACAACATGGGGTAGATTGCCCGTATATGTATGTGTGTGTGGGTGTGTCTAAACACGAGAGTGCTGTACGGAAAGCAAAGTCCTGGTCGGTTTTCCGATACGGACTTCTCGTGAAAAGCCAAAGGATGCTAGGGGAGGGAATGGTGGAGGCGAAATGAAAGGTAGCTGCTCTTCGGTGGAGAAGGCCAGAGGCACAGAAAGCTCGTGCCTTTGCAGCACCGCGTAAAGAGAAGTCTCTCGGTTTATTGCCGGCCAGTACCTATACACGAAGTCTCTCGGATGTCCGATACCCGCCCATGTATACGAAGCACATGGATGGATGTACACAAGAATCGTTTGTATCGTAGTCAGTGGGAGGGCCAAAGCTTATTGACTCCTCGCGCACTATCTCTCCAACCTCCATTTCCTGGCCTTCCAAGCTCTCAATGGTGCACTCTGAAATCCTCGATGCAATATCGAGTCTTGATAAAAAAAAGGATCGCAGTATCCATAACTCGTGAGGGTTTCTGCTGTTTTTTTCGTCATTTAAGTTTCTTTGCTTTATTTAGAATTCCAAAGTAATTTTGAAAAGTTTTTATTTTGTTCCATGAGTGAATGGAAGGTGCAGGATTTTGAAAAAAATTTATTCGCATCGCGAGGATGTTCGTACGAGACAGCGAAGGGATGAAAATGACGGGGGCGGATGGTGAGGTGAATAAGAGAGAAGGAAGGAAAAAAAAGACGAAGGCGCCGCGGCGGAGGCGTCGATGGCGTGACAGATTGCCCCCAGTATTTTCCACCACATACATCATCGTGGCACGAAATATTCAGGGGGTTGCGCACCCGGCGACCGGCGAACCCTTAGTTCTACCTCGATGCCCATAACCGCTGGCACTCCCTTCCTTCGCCACCCCCTATTCGCCCTCCCAGTGTCGGAATAATTCTCCACCTTTCTGCCCTCTCGTTCCGTCTTAATTGGCATCGGAAATCGTTTGATAGGGTTGGCTGGAAGACGAATCTTTTGCGGAGCTCGGAATTTCTAGCAATCCATCTTCATAGATAGATTTTGCACGCTTCTCAAGGGACAACGATGAAACTCGTTCGGGAGAGTCGTTGGAGAAGCATTTGTTTATTGAACAGCTGTGTTGCAAAAAGATTCGGGGTGAGATATTGGAGACCTGGGCCTTGTCATTTTTAATGCCCCTTTGTATGTTCTTGCGGGCTTTTACCTTTCCGTTTTTTCCCCAAACTGGTGACTGCCTTTCCAAGCTATGTTGCAAAAAGATTCGGGGTGAGATATTGGAGACTGGGCCTTGTCATTTTTAATGCCCCTTTCTATGTTCTTGCGGGCTTTTACCTTTCCGTTTTCTCCCTAAACTGGTCACTGCATTTCCAATTTCTGACAGAATCTCTCGGACTGATGCTTACAGCTAATCGTTGTCCTATGCACCTTAGTTTCACGAGGGCACAGGGAAACTGCGGAAAACCTCTGCAGAAATAGACAGCCAGTTTCACTGAGTTGCAGTGTTCTCCATTGAAGACTCAGGAAAACTGTCTCCCGCTCCACTGTCTTCACAGCCGCTAGTTGTCTACCCTTGCACGAGGGCACAAGAAACTGAGAAAAACCCGGTACGACACAGACTGCATTTTTATCGAGCTGTAGGGGAGAGAGTGGGAAACGACGTATCACGAGCCACTGTGAGCTAGATGCGATTTCTCGAAGGTGTGTAGCTCGTAAATTGCGATTTTTTTTGTGTTGGACCGCGATTTATATTTGGTTTCGTCAGGCCTAAAACAAAGTCCATAGCAGCTCACGAAGAATTATTGAAACAATAAGAATTGATTTGAGGCTTGGAAAAAAAAACATTTCGCTCGCCGGAAAAACATAAAATATAACGTAACTTTCTGTAGCGGCTCGGGCTTTCGGTCCTAATTGATTTGAGTTTTATTATTCACGATGAGCTCACATGGCACATCCCTCAGGTGACACCCTTTGATTTTGTTGAAATTTTGATATGCTATAAAGCACCGAAAAGTAAGCGATACGTATTTTTTTTATCGGCGGAAAAACGGTTTAAAAGGGTGAACCCACCCCTCGAAAAAAGGCATTTCTAAGGGTAATATAGCAGTTTCACACACAAGGAGTCCACCGATTTTAATGAAACAAAAACGAAAGTTCTTCTAATCCGAAGCAATGAAAAATCCACTATAGTGACATTGCAAAGAAAAATTAAGGGGTGAACCACCCCTATATTAAGGGGTGGTTTCACACCGAAAACCGTTTTTCCGCCGATAAAAAAATACGTATCGCTTACTTTTCGGTGCTCTATAACATATCCAAATTTCAACAAAATCGAAGGGTGTCACCTGAGGGATGTTCCTTGTCAGTGACTTTTGTTTTTCCATTCGTAGTTTAATCAATAGGTATTTTCATCAATAATCAAATATTCAACTAGTGGGGTACAATGTGTCAGCGAGGTGTGGGGAACAATGCCCCGACTCCCAATGAGGAAATAGAGAAGTGTCGACACTCCGAAGAAGCGCAATGTGTCACAGGCCGCTGTCAACGACGTGCGATTTGTAAAAATAAGACGTTCCTGTGATACAACTGATTTTATACTGATTTTGTTTGGGTTTGCACTGTTATGTGTAAAAATCTGTTATCTATGTTTAAAAAATATAAGACTTTCAACCTTTTCATTCTACCCTACGTTTCGCAGTAGTTGACACACTGTACCCACCTATATGATACATTGTACCCGACCCATGGGGTACAATGAGCCAAGCCGCATATTTTTTTCGATCCCGTTATTGTGGTATTTTAAATCTTTTTGCAAAAAATATGGGAGCTTTATTGTACCCCCAAAGGTCTATAAAATCGGTTATTACCTTTTTTCTAATCAGACTACCTTGATTGAAGTGAAAATTCGTTAGAACAAAAGTGACACACCGTACCCCACTTTCCACTATTCCCCATTGAAAGCCAGTGAAACTGCCTCCATCTCGGTACTGTGTGCCAGCGCGCGGCTAAGCAGCCGCCCATCCAAGTATTGGCCCAACCAACGCTGCTGGCCACGAAAGATCGCTGGGAATCGAATAGATGAAAAACGAGCCTCGCATTTGACGTTTGCCGGCAGGTTATAAGTGGCTCAACTGTCCGGGTCCTCTATAATATAATAACAGGAGCCCTGAGGTCATATTTGGGATTAAAGGGGTGTGTAAGTAGAAGCTGCAAGCTCGGTGATAGTGACACTGCTTGGTACCCTAGCTCGCTACACCACAACCATTCTCGCCCTCTGTCCTTTCTCTTCAGCCTTGCTCTCTCTCTCTCTCTCACCCTGTCTCTCTCGCTCGTGCTCTTGTAGCCAACGAACATTATCTTAACAAATCTAATCTCGCGCTGGGTGTTTATAAATGTCTTGTTTTCTGGGAGAATGGCGCAAGAGCTCTCTTCCACCTCGACAACACGAGGAGTTGAGAGACTCTCGAGTGTCTAACGACGCAGGGAAATTCAGCCACTCCGCTTTCTCGGTAGGCACCGCAGGGAAACCACGAGCGAGGATCACGAATGTACTTGCCGCTTTCCCACGAGGACTACACGAGGCAAAATTTGAAATTTTTTAACTACTATTGCATTCCCAGGACGGGCTCTTTAAATCACTCGTAATATACGTGATTCCGTGTTTCGAGTTAAAATCGAGCCTCAATAAAAAAAAGTAATATGTTAAATTTACAATAAGTCTTTGTGTTATTATTTTTACTATTTTTTACTATTTCATCTGTACGGGTCTTTTCCCTTTTTACGTCCCCACCTTATTGAATTCACCATGACATTTTTGCCATGGACACAGGGCAATTGCGGAAAGCGATAGGTCATTGTATTTTTTTTTGTTTATCACGTTTATTCGAATTTCGAGCTTTGAGGACCCCATCCCTTTCCCTTTTACCCCACACGCGTAACTGCACTATTTCCTCAGACAGCAAGTCGTTCCCTACTACTTCGCATTTGCAAGAGGGCACAGGGTAACTACGGAAAACCCGTGCCGATAGAGGTGGCCATGTTTTCATTGAGTTTCAGTTGCGGTACCATGGAGAAGTCCGGAGAGCTGCCTCTCTTTCTCCTCTCCCCCTTTCCCTGCGTCGCTGAGCGGTCGCCCATCCCAGTATTGGCCGGAGCTGCTCGACCCGGGCGACCGTCGAAGCCGCGCAGCGTTCCCTCCACTACCGCCAGTGCGGGAGGAATTTCCCGGGGAATTAAGGGGTTAAACCGAGTTGGAATTGGGAAAAAAATCGATTTTTCGTTTTCGACGGATTATCCTAATATAACCATTCAAAAATATTCTCTGAAAATTTCAAGTCGGTCCGTTGAAAATTGAGGCAGTTATGTGCGTTTACGGGTAGGTCCGCTTACCGCTTTACAGGTACAGGTAAAAACTTTAAACGCGTTTTTCTCGGAATGACTTCTTCGGAATCGGTGTCCAAAATATCTCAAAAACAACTAAACCGATCTCCTTCAAATTCCACAGACATTTTTTGTATATCAGAAGGCAGTTCTTAATCGAAGGTTTTTTTTCAATGCATAATTCTTTTATCTCAAGGAAAATAGAGTGTTTTTGTCACCGAAATTTCGAGGATCACTTTCGATCGGCGACCATTTTTTTTAGTCATTATTTTATTGAATCTTTCGATTGAAGACTAGATAATACGGTACAAAAACAAAATTCATTTGTTTTTTTGATTTTAGATGATTTGTTCCCGAGCAGGACTGGTCACCGCAAAGGACCTTTGTTGCACAGCGGTCTGTGCAATTAACTGTATGTCCGTCGTTTATAAATATTTCCCAATAAAAAAATTGTCAAAGATACTTGAAATGATACATTTTACTACGAAAAAAGTTGAAAACCTGCACCCATTTCCCAAAAAAAAACCACGAAAACACCTCTTTGTTCCAGCCGCGAACTAGGTGTAACCCATTAAACAAAATACCAATGGGTTTCATCTCAGATGTCATCGAGGACTCGTAATACGAAAGTCAAAGCGCTTCACTAATTTCTTGCCCAATTGTTTCCTCCGGTAATTATATTTTACACAGTCCCCCGTTTTCCTGAATAAGAACCCAATGCTTGACTTGAATTTATTGGCAAAAAATGATTTACGAAATATACATGTTTTAGGAATCATTAGACGCAATGCAGGCGCGGTATATTGCTCTGGTGGATTCGACGCCCCCGCGATTGTATACCTGCACACTCATCGGGCATCGCCCGTTAGTCCTACGTGCCTCTTCGTTCCGTTCTCGAAACTCGAAACAAGGGTTGAGAGACAAAGAGAGGGAGAGAGAGAGAGGGAGAAGCGTTGGCAATAGGAGGCTCGACGAAGTTGAAACCGCGCGTAGAGCCATCAACGAGCTGTGTGCCCCGAAGTACAGAGAAAGGTCCCTGTTATTACAGTCAAGAACGCAACATTCTTGCCCCCCCCCCCCCCCCCCTCCAACCTCCTAACCTAACCTCCACGCCACTCCGCTCCTTTACCATCCCTTGGCTTCGGTCTAGCCACAAACTACAGGGCGTAATCCCTTAAGAGCAATAATAAGAATCCTTTCCCGGGGTTGGATCTCCGGGAATCCGAGACTAAAACTGCGGATTCAACGCTAGCCGAGAGTGAGCTTGGCACTGTGTACAAAGTCTCCGCAACACCCTTATACTCGAATAAGGCTACGGGGGATATTGTGAAACGTGCCAGCAGCCAGGGGCGAGGATTACAACCGGTAAAAAATCTTCGAGTTAAAAATCGCTAATTCCTTACGTTAGAAGGACTTTGGTCCATTAAGGGGTTTTGTGGCGATCGAAGATTCTCGGGATTCTGGAAATCGTAACTTTTTTTGCTTCCTTGAAGCTTTTTAGGGTTATATTAAAATCTTTGCGTTTCGTTCGAAGCTTCCGGAGCGTAAACGTGTATGTGTAAACAGCGTGTAAACGCGTTCCTTCTCTCTCTCTCTCTTTAATCGCTTTATTTTCTGTACTTTTATCTTTTATTTTATTCTATTTTTTTTTATCTTTATCCTTTATCTTTTACTATATTATACGAGAGAGCGCACTCTCGACTTACATTTAAACCTATGTCACATGCGACTCGTACGCTACCTTGCAACTTAGTCTTAAGTCTACTTATATCACAAGTTGTTTACATCACATCTCGCTTTCGTTTGTTATGCGTTCTGATTCTTTTTTTTCATGCTTATATACTGATGCGGTAAACAATTGCTTGTTCTTGATAGCTCGCTATCTTTTTGTTCAACTATGAATAATAAAAATTACTATCTATCTATCTATCTATCTCTCTATCTCTCTCTCTCTCTCTCTCTCTCTCTCCCTCTCTCTCTCTCTCTCTCTCTCTCTCTCCTCTCTCTCTCTCTCTCTCTCTCTCTCTCTCTCTCTCTCTCTCTCTCTCTCTCTCTCTCTCTCTCTCGCTCTCTCCCCCCCCTCTGTTACATGCAAACGAGCAACCTTCCGGCGAAAGAGACCACCCCGGCAGGATATCGTCTAAGAAAAAAAAACATTTCGAAAATGCCGAAAGCTTATTCCAACATCTGGCGATCTGTTGCCAAGACAAGTCGAAAAAACGTTTTCTCTGTATACAGATCATCGATGACGGATACGTCTGCGCGCGAGTTTGGAATACACATTGAAAAAATATATCTGGCTGTGATAATCTGTTCAAACGTCCCAGGATCCCGTTGCTAAAAGAATCCGATAAATGTTTTTCGAATTTTTTTCAAAAACTACTGGACCGAATGACTCGAAATTTTCACAGACGAAGTCTGACTACCAGGCGAAGGACCTGTTACTCTTGAATATTGGCGATTTTGAGAAAATATGACCGATCAACTTATCATTGATAGCAGTAGCCGAAAGAGGTTAAAAACAGGTTTGCAAATAATGCATTACTATTTGTAATGCATTAGCGTTTTCATCACGCATGACTTTACATTTTGTAATGAAAACAAAGTTCATTAGCCATTGAATTACATTTAGTAATGTAAAAAAATGCCATTACTCATTACATTACATTTTGTAATGCAAACAATTGCAATTACTCATTACTTTGAATTTTGAACTGTAACCAATTTTCACTACTCATTGAATTAAATCTTGTAATGTAAACACATTTCATTACTCATTACATTAGAATTTGTAATGTAAAAAATTTCCATGCCTCATTACTTTACATTTTGTAACGTGAAATATTTTCATTACCCATTACGATGTAATGGGTAATGGAAATTTTTTACATTACAAAGTCCAATCTAATGGGTAATGGCATTTTTTTTACATTACAAAGTCCTATGTAATGATTAATGGAAATATTTTATATTACAAATATTATAATACAATGAGTAATGGATTTTCTTTATATTACAAAATGTAATGTAATGAGCAATGGCATTTTTTTACATTACAAAATAGAAAGTAATGAGTAATGGAGAATTTTTACATGACATTAGTAATGTGAACAAATTCCATTACTCACTACCTTATATTTTGTAATGTAAAAAAATCCATTACTCATTACAATGTAATGTGTAATGAAATTATTTGTCATTACACATTCCATTGCATTTTGTGATGAAAAGGTTTCACATTACAAAATGTAATGTAATGAGTAAGGGGATTTTTTTACATTACAAATTCCAATGAGTAATGGAAATTGTTTACAGTACAAAATATAATGTAATGAGTAATGGAATTTTTTACATTACTGAATGTAATGTAATGGGTAATGAAATATTTTTTCATTACCCATTTAAAAAGTAATGAATAATGCATTACTTTTTCATAACAAATTTCGCAACCCTGGTTAGAAAACGGACTTCCGGTTGGCATAAACGCCAATCGGGGAGATACCCGACCTAGCCAAGATGTCAACACGCATTTTGACACCCGAGCCATTGCAATCCGTGAAAAAATGGCCGCGAAAAATGGAAAAAACTTCCACGCCGTAAGCAGCGGCGCTATGTAAAAACCAAGCGGAGGCGCTCTAACCTCTTCAACCTTTCTAATGCTCCTTTGTTGGCTAGAAGTTGAAATATCGCAGGATGTACATTGACGACGTACACATTTGTACAGCTTGAATGCTCGTGGCTTTCTACCGCTTTGAATTATCTCTTAAAAGCGAAAGCTCGCGAGAAGCCAATGTATCATCGAGGCAATAAAAAGAATTCCGTCGCGATAATGAGCCCCCTCTCGATCTCTCTCTAACTGCCTCGAGGGACTCTATTATTATACCCAAGTATTTTACCGTTTTTATCAGCAGTCAAGAACCGCGGCACGATAACAATTTTTCTATTCTATTTTAATCCGGACCCTCTACTTTGAGCCGAGAATGAATGAGAGAAGACGAGGGATCGATAAAACTATCGGCCCCACCAATCGAGCCTACTTTTCTTCAATTACTCGACCGTCGTTCATGCTGCCTTCAACAAATGAAATTTGAGAAAAAATACAGCCCTATCGGCGCAGGTTTTCCGCAGTTTCCCTGTGCCCTCCTGGATGAAGGTATTTCCTCCAGAAAATGGCCGTAGGCTCTGGAGGGCTCTGCACAGAACTGAAAATAGTGAAGTGGCTAAAGGGGCCACAGTAGAATTTTCAAAAAATCGATTTTTTTCGCTATAACGGTGCTTTATCATTATAAGAATAAGATACCATTCGATTTATAGCAAGAACATTTGTTTTTACTTTACGTTGAAACTTTAAACGCGTTTTTCTCGAAACAGCTTTTTTCGAATTGGCGTGACAAATAACCTCACAATTTTCACTCGATTTACTTCAAATTTAAAAGTTTTGTTCCTAATTGCATTTCGCAGAGAAGTACGTACGGAATTTCTGATTAATCGAAAACTTTTCATCGTATGGGCAGTTTTATACGAAATTCTTCACTGAAAATTCATCCAAATACCTACAACAATATTTTTTACATTCCTTACGTACTTCTCTGTGTATTCTAATTCAGATTGACGAGAATTTTTGTTTTTTGTTCTAGGTAAAAAATTGTGGATGCTAAAAGTCACGCCGCAGAGCGCCGAAAAAAAAGATAAAAGAAAATAGTAGTCAGCCATTTCGAACATCGAAAAAAAAAAGAAAAATTCTACCAGCTTGATATTCATACTAAGTAGATGTGTAATCAATTTCATGAGTGAACTACTTTTTTATACGAAAAAAATTTGTTAAATTCGCACGTGATTTTATACCCATTACTGTGTACTGCCGTTACTGTGTACTGCCGTTACTGTGTACTGCTGTTACTGTGTACTGCCGTTACTGTGTACTGCCGTTACTGTGTACTGCCGTTACTGTGTCCTGCCGTTACTGTGTCCTGCCGTTACTGTGTACTGCCGTTACTGTGTACTGCCGTTACTGTGTACTGGGTACTGCCTACCCCTAAAGGGCGAGGCAGAAGTGGTCGTTTCATGAAAATCCGCAAACGCATACAGAGGGACATTGAAAAAAAGGTGGACCAATCGGAAACGCGTATAAAGTGCACGTAAAGTTGACGAAGCTGCGCGTTTGAGGCAACTTTACGAAATGGGCGAAATGGCAACTGTGGCGGTAGGTTAAAACGCGTGGCTGACCACGTGTGCGCCTCGTCGAGTTCCATTTCGGTTGTCTGGCTCTTTTATAAAGGAAACGAAGCGTTGCAAAAGGGCTTCTCTATCTCTGTCTCTCTGTTTCTTTCTCTTTCCATCCATCTTTTATATCGTTCGAGAGACGTAGATTCGCCGAGGCGCGAAATAGACACTCCGACTTTATACAGGGTGTCCCGTAAGAATGACCATACTTAAGGGCTTACGCCTAGTTGAAATTTTTGAAAATATCACTTTTTGGTTTTCGACGGATTCTCGAAATAAAATATTTCAGAAATATTCTCTCGAAATTTCAAGTCGATCCGTTAAAAATTAAGGGAGTTATGAGCGTTTATAGGTAGGTTCCGCGAACCGACGAACTCTAGACGCATCTTTCTCAAAAATTACTTTTTCAAAATCGGTGACCACGATATCTCAAAAATCACTGCGCCGATCACATTCAATTTGACAATATTTTTCAATACAAAAATTGTAAAAGATACTTAAAACCGTACCGTTTAAAATTTTTAAAAACCTGTGCACGTTTTCCCAGAAAAAAAAACACGAAAATTTATTTTTTTTCCGGCCAGGTGCTAGGCATAACTCGTTAAGGGGGTGCTGGATTGGATAATAACCTACTGGAATATCAAATCTTGCTCTGAGGAAAAATCCCACCATTTTTCAGATTTTTGGACTTTTTCGAAAAGTTCTTAAAATCACCTTGCATTATCTTTTTGCTACGTTTTCGATAAATTAGCTTTTTGCAATATTTTCGGTATGAAACAGTCTCGAATGATTGCTTTCTCTATTGCATACCAAATGGTTCAAAAAATCTTAGAGGTATCGCGCAAACAAAAAGTTTGCTTACAGTCTTTTACTCAATATAAAAAAGTTCATAAAACGTCCCTAAGAGAAAGCAATTATTCAAGTCTATTCTGATACCAAAAGGATGACAAAAAGTTAATTTCACGAAAGCGCAGCAAAAAAAAACATGCTAGGTAAAGGATTTGACGAAATTTTCAAAAAGTCTAAGTTTGACTAAATTTTCGCAATCTTCAAAGTTTTACGAAATTTTCAAAATCCCTAAAGTTTGACGGAATTTTCAAAATCTCTAAAGTTTGACGAAATTTTCAAAATCTCTAAAGTTTGACGAAATTTTCAAAATCTCTAATGTTTAAAGAAATTTTCAAAATCTCTAAAGTTTGACGAAATTTTCAAAATCTCTAAAAGTGTGACGAAATTTTTAAAATCTCTAAAGTTGGACGAAATTTTCAAAATCTCTAAAAGTGTGACGAAATTTTTAAAATCTCTTAAGTTGGACAAAATTTTCAAAATCTTGTAAGTTCACCAAAATCTCTAAAATTTGACGAAATTTTCAAAATCTCAATAAACGGTGGTGATTTTCCTTAGCGCCAAATTTGATATCCTAGTAAGTCATGATCGAATCCAGCGCCCCCTTAAGTCCAACACGATATTTACGGGACACCCTATGGACCGCGATCGGATGCTCCCGCAACCGAATAATCTGGTTACATCGATGCGCCTGTCCATGAATAAACCATATTTCCGATAGCTCGTAGCCTTCAGCGTGTCACCCGCGATATTCTCGCCCGGTTGAACGATCCACAAGAAAACTTCCGTCGATCCGCTCGCGAGACGGCAGCGACCTTTTTCTTTCGCTGTCTGAAAAATTGCCCTTATCGCGCGAACGAATTTCCAAGCATCAATTTATTATCATCGATACTGTTCTCCGCTGTTCTTTCGTAGTGCACACGGACATGTGCTCCGCCCTCGCGATGCGCCGACGAGCGGGCGACGTGTGAGATATTCATTTTTCGTCGACTCGCTTTTTCCCCTCGTACGTATACGAGATATTTTACGGCTGGGTTGAAAGTTTGTGCGACGATAAATAGACACGCGCAAAATCGACGGAGACGCCTCGAGGCTGCGCTGATCCTTGAGAAAGAAAATTGGAGGAGTAAAAGCGGTTAGAAAACGAAGTTTCGCTTGGGCGTGGGGCAAATTCAAGAGTCACTGGACCTAGCGCTTGCGGAAACGCGCATTTTGGCCTTCGAACCGTTGCGCTGCGTGAGAAAATGGCGGAGAAAAATGGTGAAAACTGTGACGCAACGCTCGCCTTTTGCGCGTACGTGAGAAATTCGTTGCGCTGATAGATCGAGGATCCGCACAGCCGGCGGGCGAGTCTCCGTTGATCCACCAGAAAGAAAAATGCCGATCAGCGTGAAAAAAGTTAGAAAATGAAGTTTCGGTTGCGCGTGTCGCAAATTCAAGAGTCACTCAACCTGACGCTTTCGGAAATGCGCATTTTGACCCTCGAACCATTGCGCTGTGTGAAAAAATGGTGGAGAAAAATGGTGAAAAGTGCGACGCAACGCTCACCTTTTGAGCGTACGTGAGAAATTCTTTGCGTTGGTAGATCGAGGATCAACGCAGCCGCAGGACGTGTCACCGTTGACCCTCGAGGAAGAAAATTGCAGATCAAAGAGAAAGAGGTTAGAAAATGAAGGTTCGGTTGCGCGTGTCGCAAATTCGAGAGTCCTACCCCTTTTGAACTGTCCTCCTACCCCTTTTGAAAACGCGCATTTTCGTCTTCGAATCATTGCGCTGCGTGAAAAAATGGTGGAAACTGTAACGCAACGCGCGCCTTTTGCGCGTACGTGAGGAGTTCGTTGCGTTGGTCGATCTAGGATCAACGCAGCCACAGGAGGTGTCACCGTTGATCCTCGAGGAAGAAAATTGCAGATCGAAGAGAAAGTGATTAGAAAATGAAGTTTCGGTTGCGCGTGTCGCAAATTCGACAGTCACTCGACCTAGCCCTTTTGGAAACGCGCATTTTGACCTTCGAACCATTGCACTGCGTGAAAAAATAACGGAAAAAAATGGTGACAACTGTGACGCAACGCTCGCCTTTTGCGCGTAGGTGAGAAATTCGTTGCGTTGGTAGATCGAGGATCAACGCAGTCACAGGATGTGTCACCGTCGATCCTCGAGGAAGAAAATTGCAAATCGAAGAGAAAGAGGTTAGAAAATGAAGTTTCGGTTGCGCGTGTTGCAAATTCGAGAGTCACTCGACCTAGCCCTTTCGAAAACGCGCATTGTGGTCTTCGAATCATTGCGCTCCGTGAAAAAATGGTGAAAACTGTGACGCAACGCTCGCCTATTGCGCGTACGTGAGAAATTCGTTGCAGTGGTAGGTCTAGGATTAACGCAGCCACAGGAGGTGTCACCGTTGATCCTTGAGGAAGAAAATTGCAGATCGAAGAGAAAGAGGTTAGAAAATGAAGTTTCGGTTGCGCGTGTCGTAAATTCGAGAGTCACTCGACCTAGCCCTTTCGAAAACGCGCATTTTGGTCCTCAAACCATTGCGCTGCGTGAAAAAATGGCGGAGAAAAATGGTGAAAATTGCGACGCAACGCTCGCCTTTTGCGCGTACGTGAGAAATTCGTTGCGTTGGTAGATTGATGATCACCGCAGCCGGAGGAGATCTCCGTTGATCTGCGGGGAAGAAAATTGCACATCAGAGTGAAAGAGGTTAGAAAATAAGTTTCAGTTGGACGTGTCGCAAATTCGAGAGTCCCTCGACCTAGACCTTTCGGAAGCGCGCATTTTGGTCCTCGAGCCATTGCGCTAGGTGAAAAAATGGCTGAGAAAAATGGTTAAGACTGTGACGGAGTGCGGGCACTTTGCGCCCACGTGAGAAATTCGCTGCATGTTTAAGTCGTAAAAGGATTTTAAGGTCAAATATTTTTAAGGCTTATATCAAGTCTCACTCATAGTGACATCACTCAGTTGCCATAAAAATGAGTGCAGGCAATTTTTCAAAGCGTTTATTTTCCCATAACGAACCTTCACCAACAAAAGCTTCAGGCGTTTTCCCGCCATCATCGCTCAGCCGGCTGGCCAGCCCAAATATCCAAAAACCCCAGATATCGTCTCATCATCGTATTCCACCGCAACCAGCTTCATTTTAGTCTGACAGCGGGTTCGAATTGATCCAGGAACGATCAGCGAGTAGTCCCAATGAAGTGATCTACTCACCGAACAGTCACGGATGTCATGAATCAAGTACCCTACAGAGGCCACAAAAAAACGTCCAAAAATCTCGCGTTTATCTCGTGATTAGTGCGCGATTTTTGATAAGCTCTATCTCCGAAGAGCGGATGCGGCTGAGCCTCATTAACGAGGCACAGAGGCCCGTAAGAGGGTCCCGCTCTCTCCGCGGGACGTTGAAGAAGAGGAAATCCGAGTAAGTCGTTTTCATTGGTAAAACACGAACTTGGTATAGGCGGGACGACCCTGGCAACGAGCGGACAGTGCTCGCCACTGTTGCGAAGACAATTGGTACTCTGTTCGCTCTCGAAGTGGCCGCGGGTCCGGGGTAACTGCCGAGTGAGTTTCTTCAGCAGCAAACGTGCGATAAAACACTGTGAAGAACATATAATTCAATCGTTTTCGTTCACGTCCGTTCTTCCTCATCGAACATCCAGCCAAAACGCCCAAGGGATCGTCACCGCTCCGTGTAGGGAAATCAAGGCCCTTGGAGGGTCACGTAATTGACCCCCTGACGCTACATACACCTAGTTTGATGAAAAAATGCATTTTCCAAAAATATCTTCATTCGATCGTATCACCTTTTAGCTATATTCCCTGAAAATTTTATTAAAGTATTCCTAAAATCAAATGAGCTACAGCTTGTAACAGTCGGCCATCGAGCGGTAGCAGCAGCCTACTTCGAACTTTAAGGGGGTATCCCTCTCCTGAAACGTGAAAAAAATCGTTTTTTTCCTGCATATTGTTATAGTGTGAACTTTCAAGAATATTTTAAGACCAACCGGATCCTGAAATTCTAAAAATTGACGAAGTTACACCTTTTCTAGTGGAACAGTGTGCGGCGCGATTACCGCGATCCGTCGAGTTTGAACGCGATTATCTCGAAACTACATATATTGACACGGCGGGATTGATATCTTGAGTAACTTTCACACTATTGAGTTGAATTTGCACAGTTGGCGTTCAGACAGTAGTCATTTCGGGTTCACGATCGCATTTTTGAATTGGGTGAACCGTTTGTTAATAACAATAAATTCAGCATGCTGTTTTTCAAGAGAAAAACAAGGTTTTCTTTGTAGAAGCTGTGATTTTTCGTATTTTTCGGAAATTTCGAAAAGTGAATCGTGAACCCATAGCCAGTTAGATATATTTGAAGAAAACATTTTTTGTTTTCGTTTCAAATTACATTTGAGCCTGGTAGAGATCCCGCCGCTTCGGGCCTCGCCGCTGGAGGACTGCAACGTCAACTACAGCACCACGAACACTTTGAAAGATTTTCTTCCGAAAAAGTTACATTGTAACCACAAACACGTGTACAACATGCTGGAAAAAAATGTATTCCTACCAATGGATTACTGGAAAAAGTGCATCATTCTGACTCTTCAAATTGGGCCTCCAGAGTGGGGCCCCGTTAAACGCGTTTTTCTCGAAACACTGTTTTCAAAGTCGGTGGACGTGATATCTCGAGAACAACTTGATGGATTGTTTCCAAATTTACAAGAGATACGACAAGAAACATTTAAAGGTCGTTGACGATCTCATTTCTTTAAAATCGATCTTCATTTTTTAATAGTTACCCAAAAATGACGACTTTTTTCATAGATTTTGTATACTCGAGGTTCAATTCGTCGCCATGTTGTTAAAAAAAATTATTTTAAAAATCAACGATCGTCAACGACTCGTATTTATTGTTAACTTGAATAACCCGTTTGGTTTTTAGACTTCGGATGGACCGTTTAAGCCGAAGAATGTCCACCGCCAAACGTCGTGAAAAAAATGTTATCGTCCGGCGGCCATGTTTAATTAAAGGGTTGAAAAGTGCGTTTCTTCTTCACCGACCGTTTCCCAGAAATGAAATTCGAAATTTGGCCATTTTTATCGGGCATCTAGGTGCACGTAGCCCCTTAAATTGCTCCTTCTCTTGTCGCCAGAAGGAACCGCTACAGTGGCAAGTGTCGCCACTTACGTCTTTCGTTCATTTGACGACCGTCCACTTTCATTGATGCACACACGCAGACTCAGCCGGAGTTTTGCACGCCGTACGTGAAAACGTACTCAAGCTCGAGCACGAGCGAAACGCGAAAAGAACAAACCAGCCGGAAAAGCGCACCGGGCGATGTTCGCCACCGCCCCTTGGACACACCATCCCGGGGGTGGATTCTAATAAAACGTAAAAGCTGTTCGCCCCAGCAGCTCATACGTACGTGCTCTGTGTCGACAAGAGCGCGACCGCGCTCGCCTCGCTTTCTTCTCTCCTTTGTACTCGTATTTTTGTGCTTTTTTTCTTACACTCGAGTCCCCGGGTAATTAACTTGACACTGTACTTACACTGGACGACGAGTGATCCGGGATTATATTGCTCGTCGAAGCTGCGATCTGCGAATTCCAAAAGATTTCAGCTCTTTTGCAGGAGACACGATATTGTTCTTATATATATATATATACAGGGTGTACCAGAACTGAATGCGTTCCCTGAAATGGGGGGTTGAGGGTGAAATTCTGAGTCGATTGATATAAGCACGTGTGGGTCTCAGATCAACCCCTGAATTATTATTAATGTTTAAAGGCGGGCGCACCTGATTGGTCCGCCTTTAAAAATTAATAATAATTCAGGGGTTGATCTGAGACCCACACATGCTTGTATCAATCGACTCAGAATTTCAGCCTCAACCCGCCATGTCAGGGAAAACATTCATTTCTGGGACACCCTGTTTATGTGGAACAATTTATATACATCGATACATTGCTCACAAATAATAGTGTTATTTTGTGTTTTTATAATTTTTTTCGTATTTTTTGTATATTTGTTTTGTGCTAAAAACAACATTATTCCTGAACGATAGATGAATCTGAAGTGTTTTAGATAAAGGGTGTCTCAAAATGACCTGACATTTTAAATCGCGTGCCACTTTTGTAGGCGAAGATAGAGTAGGTACTAATCTTTGCCAACTGGCATCAGGAAGTAGTGAGATTTAGTCATGGAGAACTACACAATTGAAATTGTTATTTGCTGCATTGTATTAATAAATAAATTTAAAAAATGTATTTATTGGTACATTTTATTAACAAATTTAATTGTCATTTTGAGAAATCCTGTACGTATACATATATTTTTATAGAACACTATTCACATCGATATATTGTTCAAGAATAATAGTATTTTTTAAAATAGTTTTTACATTCTTTTTCGTGATGTTCATACTGTTTTTCTTTCGTAGAAAAAAAAGCAATATTATTCTTTAATATTCATTTATATATCGATACATTGTTCAACATTAATATTGTTTCTTTTTTACGAAAAAAAAACATTACAATTTTATAACAATACATCAACGTGTAAATATATATATTCAGGGCTACTGGTTATTCGTCACGATTCCATGAAAGGGTTGTCATACATTTTTTTCGATATCAAATAACCTAGTAATGCTTTATGCAAATGTGAACCATTTTCGAGATATTGCTACTTTTATAATTTTTTTTAGACTGAGGGGTAGGCAACTAAATTAATGTTCTTAAACTGTTGTATGAAATCGAACTTTTTTTATTATATGTAGTTTGAGGACACAGTTACAAAGAATTATCAACAATAAAATAAGAATAATCTGCAAACATTTTTGAATTAGGGGTCCACAACTCTGCAAGTCAATAATTATATTCATTTTATTGTTAATAATTCTTTGTTACTGTGTGCTCAAAAGATAAATAATACAAAATTTCGATTCCATACAACAGTTTAGTTTTAATTACTTTTTAAAGTTGTCCAGCCCTTACTTAAAAGAGAACAATAAAAACAATAATATTTCCAACGACCAGTAGCTATGTATATAAATCTTTACGTACATCGATTTTTTTGTCGAAAAATAGTATTTCCTATTTTTCAACAAAATGTCGTGGAAAAAGGTTATTTTTTAAATTTGTAGCGTTATTAATGAAAATGTGCATATATAGGCATCGATAAAGAACCTTCAAAATTAAACATTTTCATTAAGGGAGACTTTGTCCTCGGAGTGCCATATTTCAGGTGTTTACATTTTATTTTTTTTAAAGGAAACGAGTAAAGCTTTTTGCGTGCGGTTTTTTTCTTGCTTTTATTCATGATATACAGAACGTTAAAAAAAATGTTTTTTGAAAAAAAAACCAAAATGGCGGCCGTTGCAGCTCCGCGAAAACAGGTCCTCAAATCGCGGGAGGTAAACGGCTGACATCACTGCCCCCTCTTTGTTGATCTGAAACACAAATTCAAAGCGTATTATCAATCTGTGACCCTTTGGTCATGGAATGACGGATGGGTTTTTCGTTTAGTACAAATGTCGGAAAATGGCGGCAATTTAAAAAAAATCGAATTTTCGCGTTTCTTTTTCGCATAAAAAGATAAATAATAAATGCAAAAATGTATCTATCGAAAAAACGATCCGTCATTCCGTGAGGACATATTTTCTGAGTATGCTCTCCAAATTTCAGGTCGATGTGTTAATTACAGCGGTCAGGAGAATGTCAGCCATTTTTGAAAACGTGTTTTCGAGAAAAACGCGTTTAAAGTTTTGTAATGTGTTTACACAAATGTGTTTATAATTACCGCTAATCGGCAATGCCTGGTCCATAGAGGCATCCCTCCTCTTCTTCTAGCTGCTCATGTTGAGCCGCTAACATCTCCCGCTGCATTTCAAGGACAAAGTCTCCCTTAATAACGTGACAAATTTAGAAAATTAAAAAACAACCTTTCTCCATCTTTCTCGATCCCACAAAAATAAGAATGAAGTTGCCGCAACCAGTCGATGGTCGCGGAATTTGAAAGAGGATATTACGAACACTGCGAAGACCTCGCTTCCGAGGTATAGTTTGTTTGGGTTTGTTCGGGATGAATTAACAATCCGGGGATAAAAATAGGCATTGAGGAACGGCTCTCTTGGTCAAGGGCTGAGAAACGAGTTCGCGATTTAGGTTCGATGTTTCATCGCATCAATACGTGATGCACTCTGTTCCGATGGCGGGGCGATGGGCACAGTTTCGTTTATTCATGTTCTATTGTAGCATGCGAGCAGTGACTTACAGATGTAGGTACCTTCATGAACTATGTATTATATTATGGCGCCTGAACGTCTGCCGTCCATCTGGCTCGTTTCTGGTGGCACGTTGCAGTTTACAACGCGAACCTGAATAGTACCTAGACTCTCTCTCTCTCTCTCTCTCTCTCTCTCTCTCTCTCTCTCTCTCTCTCTCTCTCTCTCTCTCTCTCTCTCTTTGCGCTTCACTCTCTTTACCTCTATTGCCAAAGCGAATCCCACCTGCGCCCAGCTGGGACACATGGTCGAGGAACCGCGTTACAATGAACCGCCCGCATGTAGCGTGCCGACCACTTATCATCCCTCGCTCAGCTAGACGTGCCGCGCCTAACGATGTTACCTTCGTCTTCGGAACTCTGACTCTCTCGATTATTTCCCGATCGGTAAAGTTCTCACTGGCATCCTAGTCGATTCCGAAAAAATCAAATATTCATGAACTTGCCGTTGAATTACATATATATGTGTATATTATGGTGGCACAAGTGTGATCTCTATTTTTTTCCCTTTTTCTCACCATCCAATTATCTGCTTTAAGGAAGAAAAAAAATTGTCGCTAAAGCCGCGTGCGGTCAAAAAATATTAAGACGTCGCTCAAGCCACCCAAAAACGCAAATTTTCATTAAGAATTCGATTTTTTTTTTCCTTTCACTTCTAACTCATAAATTTAACACTTTGTAAAATTTTCAAAACAATTAAGGCCCCCACTTGTAGCGCAAAAAAGGCCTTTTTCATGAATTTTTTTAAAGAAAACTACAAAACTTTTTTAATCGATCAATATACCATCTTGAAGAACACATCTTGAAGAACTTTCAGTAATCTTTTTATTGAAAAATATTACATTGTTTAGTGGCAAATGGCCGTCAATGAAATAATGTTTTTATATACACGGTTTGCGGTGACCAACATTGCGGCGAAGTGGATCATCTGAAAAAAAAATGCGGACGGATTTAGTCAAATATAAGTATAAACTAGTCTTTAATCGAAGGATTTTAAAAAATATTCATTTTTCACAAAATGACGGACAGTCAAAGTTAATGGTTCGATTTTAACGAAAAAAAAAATCGAACGATTAAAGACTATATTTTTATGCATTAAATAAGCCTGCAAAATTTCAAGAAGATCGGTTCATTAGTGTTCGAGTAATCTTGGTAACCGACTTCAGAAATGCCATTTTGAGAAAAACGCGTTTAAAGTTTCTCTTTCAACGCTCTTTCAACGCGGATTCTTCTCTTTCAACGCTCATATCTCAGTCAATTTTGTTCGGATCGACTCGAAATTTCCAGGACATATTCTCAGATGCTAATACTTCAAAAAAATGCAATAAAAAAAATCGATCTTTTCAAAATCGCAAGTTGGGTAACCCCTTAATCCTTTTTTTTCTTTTGAAACGGATGTTTTTATTTACCTTACACTTCTAACCCGATAAAACGGGGAACCCATACTTTTGTTTACGGACAAGAGCTTTGAAGAATTATTTTATGAGAACGAAGATTATCATTCTTGGGTTAGTAGTGGTAAGTTTGAAAAATCTGTTTCTAAAGGAAAAAGGATTAATTGTTTTGAACATTTTAGAAAGCGTCAAAATTCATGAGTGAGAAGAGTAAAAAAAAATGGCGAAAATTTCGAGGCTCTTAAGCGATCACTAAATATTCATCGGCCGGCTAGAACTTTCACCAGGTTAATTTAATAATAATAAAGCGTGAAATTCATGGGTAAGAAGAGGACGAAAAAAAAATCGATTTTTCAAGAAAAATTTGAATTTTTTGAAGGCTTGAGCGACCTCTAAATATTTTTTGACCGCTCGCAGCTTTTGCGAATTTTTTTCTTCTTTAAAGTAGATAACTGTATGGTGAGAAAGAGAAGAAAAAAATAGGGCTCAAATTTGTGCCACCCTGATATATAAATATATATATATATATATATATATACATGTCGTCGAAGTGAATTATCGTTCTCAATTACGTCCACGGGGAGAAACAAATTTAGTAACGAATATTTATATTTGTTTAAAGTTATGACTGACATCCTTGTTGATCACCAAAAAATCCAATATTCGTGAACTTGCAGTTGCATCATATTTTACTTATGTGGGATCTCGATGTGAAAAATGCAATAAATGTGAGAACTAGAAAATGAAGGTAAAAAATTATAATGAAACTATCGGTGATCATTATAATGCAATAATGAAGTTGAAATGAAAATTCCAATATATACGATTTAACTGCACGTTCATGAATATTGGAATTTTTTAGGATATACGTGTAAAAATGAAATGAACGTGAAAATTATAATACAAACGTATAAAGTATGATGGTAAATGTAACAAATTCCATTATTCATGAACTTGCAGTCGAATCATAAATATGTATTGGGAATTTTATTTCAATATTAAAGTTTTTCACTTCACTTTTATAATTAATACATTCATCATTAAAATTTGTAAATTTATATTATTATTTTTCAATGTCATTAATTCATTGTAATTACGAACGAAAATTTGATTATCATTTTTTTATAATTATTTATATTATCATTCTGACACTTATTTATTTTTTTTACAGTTACGGCCCACGAAATATCAATATGATTCAACTGAAAATTCACGAATATTAGAATGTTTTTGGATCGACAAGTATACTCGTCATAACTGTGAATAAATATATATAGCAATTACTGAATTTGTTCTTCCTCGTCGATTCCATCGCGAACGATTGCTCACCACGACGATAATAATACGTCTTTGTTACGAAATATTTGCACCCACGACTCGATCGAACCCACACAAAAATTCTAATCCGTGTGAAAGGAAGCTTTTGAATATTGTTACTGCCGCCCCGTGTAGGATGCATATCAAGACAAAAATGAAGAAATAACAACGATTTAATAACGAGAGAAAGAGATATGCATCGCTGGACCACTGCCTACCTGAAAGACTGCTCGTGGGTTTTAGTGCGTCGTAAGACGTATCGTTTGTCGAGCGTTAACAATAAAGAATAACAACGACAATAATAATAATAATAATAATAATCATGTTAATAAAAATAACAATCTCCAAAATATCACCACTATTAAGTAATAAGAATAATATTAATTAGTATGAATGAGATATTGTAATTAATTATAACAATATAAAGAAAAGTTACAGCAAGAGTGACAATAATAACAATGATAAACATTAATAATGATTAATATTAATTATGATTATTGTTGATTACAATCACCAATTGATCTTAGTTATAATTATTGATCATAACTATTTTTATAATTATATTATCATGATTAAAATAATAATAATAGTAATAATGATATTCACATTAAGTTGTGTATATTCCAATAAAAGATGATCAGTTCCTAATAAAAAATGACATATTTTCTCCACGCTTTTGGGCAGCATCCAGCTATAAAAAAATCCAATTTCGTAATTTCCGAGCGTGGGTGACGTTTCGAGTTCGCGTCTCCAACGCTCGTTGTGTCAAAATATGCAAGACCTATTCTCCGATGGGTGTTCGTAAATGAAATGTACACTATAAAAAAATCTGAAAAATAAAAAAATATAACAATAAATCTATAAATTAAAAATAATATAAAAATAAATGTATAAATCAGAAAAATATAAACATAAATGTATAAATTTAAAAAATATAAAAAGAAATGTATAAATTTAAAAAATATAAAAATAAATGTGTAAATTTAAAAAATGTATAAATTTAAAAAATATAAAAATAAATGTGTAAATTTAAAAAATATAAAAATAAATGTATAAATTTAAAAAATATAAAAATAAATGTATAAATTTAAAAAATATAAAAATAAATGTGTAAATTTAAAAAATATAAAAATAAATGTATAAATTTAAAAAAACATGTCTCGATAAAGTATTTGAAATATGCAAAAAATGGCTTCGAATTCGTTGACGGGAAATTTACGTTAAAAAGGTAAAGGATAGGCGTTACAAATTACCGAAAGAAGGACGAGGAAAAATCGTCCGGGACGCGACGAAACAGCTGTATAATGGGAGGGTGCAACGGTGAAATTAAATAAAAGCTGCAACGAAGAATTAATGCAGAGTATCATTGGGCAATTGATCGAAGGGTTAAATACATTCGGGCTACCCATGATGGATCGCGCGCACGTACGCGTCGTTTGGCTCCCTCTCGCGTTATCGAGTCGACAGTTCGCCATCGCCCGCATCTATTAAATAAATGAGATGATGATGATGATGATGATGATGATGATGACGATGATGGTGATTGTTGACTGAGATAATGGATCGTTCGTGTGCGCATACGTTAGTTTCCAACGCTGCTCGCACGTACGCGATAACGCGCTTTGTGTCAATTTCGATAAACACACTACTGGTCCGATATTTCAACACCACGAGCTCGGTCATCGATTCCAATCTATTTCTCATCGCGCCTCGACTGGCTGGGGCGATTTCATTCACATTTTGTCGAAAACGTTATTGACTTTGGATAATTTTATTTTTGGATTCTCTTCAGTTGCATAATTGTTAGACGGTACGAATAATTTGTTCGTGTTGGTTGATCAAGGAGATATCCATCCATGAGCGCAATCATAATAATTGATAGAGTCAATTGAAAATGGAGCAGCTCATGAATATTCATGATGCCTTTTAAAAATTTCCCCCTCTTTGTCCCTCGCACATTTTTTCTTGTTTATTCGATCGAGGTGTGTGCGAGGCACTTGTCGATTAAGGGGTTACGTACAGTCAGGAGGCCCAAAAAGATCGATTTTTCGAGAATTTTTCTTGAGAAGACCTTCAAATCTATTAACGTGAAAATTTGTACACATATCATGGTAACTTTTAACTGTATTTTGACATTTTTCGTTTGTAAAATTAATTATTTTGAAAGCTGCCATAGCTGATCTCCGGGAGCACCTCTAAAAAAAAGGCGCCTTGCGGTGAGCACGATATCTCTGGACTGGATCATCGGAAATGAAAAAAAAACGAAAAATATTTCGTTAATATAAGGGATTATCTTGTAATTTATCGATGGAATAAGCAAAATGATAATTTTTGACAAAATGGCGGCTACTTAAAAAAATCGATTTTTGACAAAAATGTAGGCCTTAAATTGTTTATAAAATGGAAAATATTTATCGGTGAGAAAAAACCTTCGATTAATTACTTAAAAAAATATACTTGAAAAGATTGTGTTGGAATTTGAGACTGATCGGTTCAGCCGTTTTCGAGAAATCTTGCTCACCGACTTTAAAAACAGAGTTTTGAGAAAAACGCGTTTAAAGTTTCAAAAGCACTTTCGAACGCTCTGACACGTCATTACAAATGTGCGTGTAACTTTGAGAATATTCGCCGGATTGACGAGAAATTTTCTGTGTCTGTACTTGAAGGGAGACTTTGTCCTTGGAGTGCGATATTTCAGGTGTTTACATTTTATTTTTTTTTAAGGAAACGAGTAAAGCTTTTTGAGTGCGGTTTTTTTCTTGCTTTTATTCATGATATACAGAACGTTAAAAATTTTTTTTTGAAAAAAAAAACCAAAATGGCGGCCATTGCAGCTCCGCGAAAACAGGTCCTCAAATCGCGGGAGGTAAACGGCTGACATCACTGCCCCCTCTTTGTTGATCTGAAACGCAAATTCAAAGCATCTTATCAATCTGTGATCCTTTGGTCATGGAATGACGGATGGGTTTTTCGTTTAGTACAAATTTCGGAAAATGGCGGCAATTTAAAAAAAATCGAATTTTCGCGTTTTTTTTCTCGCATAAAAAGATAAATAATAAATGCAAAAATGTATCTATCGAAAAAACGATCCGTCATTCCGTGAAGACATATTTTCTGAGTATGCTCTCCAAATTTCAGGTCGATATGTTAATTACAGCGGTCAGGAGAATGTCAGCCATTTTTAAAAACGTGTTTTCGAGAAAAACGCGTTTAAAGTTTTGTAATTTGTTTAAACAAATGTGTTTATAATTACCGCTAATCGGCAATGCCTGGTCCATAGAGGCATCCCTCCTCTTCTTCTAGCTGCTCATGTTGAGCCGCTAACATCTCCCACTGCATTTCAAGGACAAAGTCTCCCTTAAATATATGTACATTACGAAAATAAAATAATAAAAAAATCGATTTTTCGAAAATTTTAACTGTATATAACCCCTTAATTTAAGCAACGCTGTTTCATCGATCCCTATAATCTTGCGACGAACACCTGCCGGAGGACTAATTAACTTTCGGACCTCTCGCACGATAATACGTCGCCTTGTTTATTCACGTTTATCACTCAATGAAAATCAACAGAAAGTCGATCAATAAATTAGTTACATACACTAGCGGCTGAAAGTTTCCGGACAAAAATTCAAAAAAGTTCCGCAACGATTTTTTATGCCATTTCGCCGATGGTTGACATAAATAAATTTGATAAACGGCATTTTGAAGAGGAGGAATTCACCTTCATTCCATTTATTTTTGATTATTTTTACTATTTTTTTACGACTAGGACCCTTTTTCCAAAACTCATTTATAACAACTTGATGAATATTCAAAAATTCATTCATGACAACTTGATGAATTTTCGACAATTCATTTATGACAACTACCAGCGAAATGGCATAAAGGAATCGTTTTGGAACATTTTTGAATCTTTGTCCGGAAACTTTTCGCCGGTAGTGTATATATTTTTAATAAAATATACGAATAAATATACAATTCAATCAATAAATTCATTTTTTTACAAATTGTTTACACAAATCGACCCATAAATTGTTCCTTAGAATTTATCAATCAACAAAGATTAATTTGAAAAGACTATCAAGAAATGAATAAAAGATCATTCAATAAAATGAATAAAAAATGAATAAAAAATTGTCGTTCTGTGTATGCGGGTTTAACAATTAATGAAATTCAAGTAAAAATCAATTAATCAATTGTTTATGTATGTGTATATATATATATATATATAATATAAAATATAGATACATTTTTTTCAGTTTATTATAAAAAGTAAATCGATAAATCCATTTGGTTCTAAATTGTCTATAAAAATAAATAAAAAAATGTTTCGATCGTATTTATCGATGAATAAAAATCAGTGAAAAATCTATCACTGAATCGTTCATTCGTCCGTTTATATAAAATATGTAAAGGAATTTTAGTTTCATAAAAAAAACAAAGAAATTGATTAATTTTTTATAAAAACTGAATACAAAAAGTTGTTTATTCGTCTTTATCAATCAAGAAAAATCAATGAAAAATCAATAACTAAATTGTTCGTCTATACGTTTGTATAAAATATATAAATGAATTTTAATTTCATAAAAAGTCAATGAGATTGATTCATTTTTTATAAAAACTCGATATAAACGTTGTTTGTTCGTCTCTATCAATCAATAAAAATCCATAAAAAATCAATATGAAATCCATCAGTAAAAATCCATAAACAATCAATCAATGAAAATCAATATCAAATCCATCAATAAAAAATTGAATAATTCAGTTAACTACATATAAAAAATGGACCCCATTCGAACCCAAAGTACAATTTGGGGTCGCCTATTTTCTAACGTTCCTAATACGCTGCACTAAGCGGTCACCCATCCAAGTCCTGGCAAACGCTAACCGTGTCTTCATCACGAGCGATGAAAAATTAAGGCGTTACCCCCACTTGTAGCGCCAAAAAGGCCTTTTTCATGAATTTTTTTAAAGAAAACTACAAAACTTTTTTAATCGATCAATATACCATCTTAAAGAACACATCTTGAAGAACTTTCAGTAATTTTTTTATTGAAAAATATTACATTGTTTAGTGGCAAATGGCCGTCAATGAAATAATGTTTTTATATACACGGTTTGCGGTGACCAACATTGCCGGGAAGTGGATCATCTGAAAAAAAAAATGCGGATGGATTTAGTCAAATATAAGTATAAACTAGTCTTTAATCGAAGGATTTTAAAAAATATTCATTTTTCACAAAATGGCGGACAGTCAAAGTTAATGGTTCGATTTTAACGAAAAAAAAACGGCCGTTTTTGGCTATAAAACGGCCATTTTTTTCGAAAAAAAAATCGAACGATTAAAGACTACATTTTTATGTATTAAATGAGCCTGCAAAATTTCAAGAAAATCGGTTCATTAGTGTTCGAGTAATCTTGGTCACCGACTTCAGAAATGCCATTTTGAGAAAAACGCGTTTAAAGTTTCTCTTTCAACGCTCTTTCAACGCGGATTCTTCTCTTTCAACGCTCATATCTCAGTCAATTTTGTTCGGATCGATTTGAAATTTTCAGGACATATTCTCAGATACTTATACTTCAAAAAAATGCAATAAAAAAATCGATTTTTTCAAAATCGCAAGTGGGGGTAACCCCTTAAGCAGCGAACCAACGCGAAACGTCGGATTAATTATGAGACATTCCTCGTGGCCCCGTTGATTGCGGGGATTCTACTGGGCGAAATTGAAAAATCGCCATAATTCGCCAAAGTTGCGAATTACTCGGTCGGCTACAATTTCAACGTGGGGCGGTGCCTCGGGGGACAGGGGACTTGGAGGTTTTTTTTTCGAGTGATAGTCGAGGACAGTGTGGGCTCCGGAGTAATGAGTCCGGATATTGGCTTTGGTGGAAAACAAAACGGCGTTTTTTATTGACACGGTCGAGGGTATGTTTGGGGCGCATCAAATCGAAGCAACCTCTGTGATTATCGTCAGCTTTTGGAGAAAAATTAAGAGTGTGTCCGAAATGTCTGAGTCTAATGAACAGTGATTTCGATTTTTTTTTACGGTTGTTCTACTACTTTTCGGCAGTATGAGATCCGGAATGAGATCTGCGGTGTTGCCTGTGATATCAAACGAATTAGCGTTTTATTAAGTGGAGGAACTTTTCTCCCTGGTGTACTGACTCTTATTTCGACCAGCCAGTTGAAAATTCAAATTATTTGACATATCGTACATACGTATACAATGCCAAGTTCAAGCCACGGCCTGTGAAATGACCGGTGTGGGGTAAAGCCCACCCATGCACTGTTGAGTGTGGGCTCGACCCCACCCTGCTTTTTACCGAAAATTTAACTCGTTTCTTTCATTCCGCTCGACTTGAAATTTTCAGGACATATTCTCAGATACTTATACTTCAAAAAAACGAATTTTTTCGAAATCGCAAGTGGGGGTAACCCCTTAAATATCATATACGACCGTAACGCAAAATGTTTGCCGTACGATGCCACTTTGCGAGGATCGCGAGACTCAACGCTTTTGCTCTTTGGTTACAGGCGCGACAGCATGGTATGATAAAAAGTGACTGAGGATCCCCGAAACATGAAGCCCCTGCTGGTCCTGACGTTGACGCTCTTACTGCCGTTCGCGATCGGTTTGTCGCCCCAAGAGGATGACATCGTGTTCGACGACATCGGCGAGGAGGCGACATCCCTGTCGCCTCCTGTCATACATCGACGGGAACACGAAGCTGCGCCCAGGTTACGCACCGAGAAGCGAGAAAAGCATCGCGTCGAGAGGCTCTGGGGCGTGCCGGACGCCTCGATCACCGTCGGTCACGTTCTCAAACTCAAGATACCCAAGGAGGCGTTCGGCGGTGGCGTGGATCACTACGAGGTAATAAAATAATGCAAAAAAAAAGCAAAAAAAAGCAACAAGGAAAACAAAGTACCCAAGAAAAAGGTAGAATGGAATTCAAAAGTTTTTGGCCCCGTGCCAAAGCCACGAAACTTCTTTCTTCTCTCCTCCTCTCTACCTTTGTCCTGGGAGGGCCTCGATAAAAACTTTTTCTTCTCTTTATCTTTGGCTGTACGTACTCGACTGTCGTGAATGTACACGGAGGAATTCGAGTGGAACATTTGGCGAAATAGTCCTTATTTGAATACGAAGAAAAATTGTTTGTGAATTGAGAGCGAAAGTTTAACTTACCGAGTACGCGGTTTTCGATACTTACTATTCTTTTTTCACTTTTTTACCTGACCTTGTTTATTTTTTCCGAGACTGCACACGGGTATAGACTCTGGGCGAGTGAGCCGGACATGCCTATTTTGATACAATTCGCCACGATCACCCGCGCGATAGTCTTTTCCAATTTTCTCCGCCATTTTCCCACCGAATGCGACGGTTCGAGGGTCAAAATGCGCGTCTCTATCGTGGCCAGGTCGGGTATCTCCTCGATTTGCGATTAAGGGGCAACATCTATTTAGAGGCACGAAAAAGTCGGCCAAATTCCGATTTTTTTTACTGGGAAGCGGTTGGTGTAAGAGAAACGCCCTTTTTAACATAAAGGTACATATATTGAGACTTTGGGACAAAATCACGAAAAAATACAGAAAAACATAGGCATGGCCGCCGGTAGATGATGAATTTTTTTTGGCGACGTTTGGCGGTGGACTCTCGCCAGCTTAAACGGTCCGTCCGAAATCTAAAAACCAAACGGGTTATTCAAGTCAATAATAAATACGAGTCGTTGACGATCGTCGATTTTTTTAATCATTTTTTTTCACAATGTGGCGACGAGTTGAAACTCGTGCATACAAAATCTGTGAAAAAAGTCGTCATTTTTTCGTAACTGTTAAAACATGAAGATCGATTTTAAAGAAGTGAGATCGTCAACGACTTTTAAATGTTTCTCGTCGTATGTCCTGTAAATTTGGAAACAATCCATCAAGTGGTTCTCGAAATATCGTGTCCACCGGCTTAAAAATCTACAGATGTTACACAAAGTGCAACTATTTCATGGCATTGAACATGTAATCAGACTTTTTCGGTAATAAATAACAGGTACATGTAAATAATATGAGTTCGTTTTTGTTATTTTTCAAAGAATATTGATACATTGAGGTACATAATTGGGTTTGTTTCGGTTTGTTTGGGTTAGTTTGGCTTTTTTGTTTTGTTTTTTTTTTCGTATAATAATTGTTGTATAATTTTCGTAATATATTTGTAATATAAGTTGTAATATAATTTTAAAATTAATAACAACATTAGAATTGGGTAGGGAGTGGGCGATTTTTAACCAATCACGACAACGAAACAACTGTCGGCCAAGAAATATGTTTTTGAGGTTATGCCACGCAACAAAGCATAATGGTGTAGTATAATAAACATCTGACAAGGTGATTGTCACCAAAAACATGTCATTGCCACACTCAACTTGTTATTTTCAAAGTTATTCGAGCATAAAGAACAGTTTAAATACGTTACTTACGGTTTTTTATTTTTACGGTCACTTAAGGCGGGATATACATTTAGGCAGGAAAAAAATAAGCAATATTGATGGATTTTTTAAACTAAGAAATAATTATTCTACAATTATCAAACTTTAGGTATACTTTAATAGTATATTTGAGTATACAAAACAATTTTTGAAAATTAATTCATCATCAAAATAGCGGAGCTGTGGCAGAGTGTTACAGCAAGGTCGCCGCGGGAGTTGCGAATCAGCGTGCAGTCTAGCTTCCCGTAGACTTCGATTTGCAAAAACGTTCAAACATTTTTTCAGTTAGAACATGTATAGTTTCTATGTGACGGTAATTAAAATGAAAAAAATGAGACCTTCGTCCATGCGTATGCGGAGTTTCCACGAGATTTACCGTACACTTTCCGAGTTATTAATTGTTGAAATTGGTGAATTAGTCACACGTAGACGACAAAATGTGCCTGTCCTCTCATATATCGATTTTTTTGTGCTACTTGGAGCCAAGAAACAGGTAAAAAAAACTGATGGTTGCGTTCGTTGAATCTTTGTGATCGATAAGGCACCTTGAATTGGAAAGCTCACCGCAGAAATAAGCAATAAATTTAGAAATAAAGTCGCAAAAACCGAAGTTTTCGGAGAGCGAGACTTCACGTGACGTAACAGCAGCCATCATGCTCGACGTGTGGCAACGCCGGATACCCGCGCAAATTTGATTCGTCTATCGGATATTTTCAACGCGAATTAAAAACATGCTTGTGCGAAGCCGTACATTTTTTAATGGGCTATAAAGGGCCTTTCGTCGATATTTACTTGAAGTTCTTTTACGTACAGCGAAGGCATCTCAATTTTTCTGGCGACATGTACCTATACAACGCATCTATATATAAATTCAGCATGGGAGAACCGTCATATAAAATAAACGTTCCTTTTTATACCTGCAAATATTGTGAAAATTGGCAAAGGGAAAAATAACATAACAATCGATGAAATATGTTTTGACTTTGGACAGATTGGACATTGGACATTGAGGTTAACTTCAACGCGACGTTTTTTATTTGCAATCGCAATATTATCTTTTCATTTTCTAATTCTTGTCCGTCAGAATCTACATTTGTCTCTAAACTGGACTTCAGGTACAATCCCGTTACTCTTTTGATAAACTTCCACAGTATTTTCATTCTCCATGTCAACCGGCTACAAAAAATAATAAGCCGGGCGCGTGGAACCGATGACAGCCACCGAAAATGCGACGATGCTGAACGTCAACGATATGGCGTACTACTGAAGTCGAGTAGTAGATTATTAAGGTTGTTTCCATATTACAAAAATAATAGGAAACTCGAAATTCAATACTTAAAAAATATTTCTCGAAAAAAAAGGCCATATACATATATCGAAAACGTGGCGATATTGCGACGTGCAATAGACTCTAAGTTTACCAGCATGGTCATCACTGTACCTCCTTAAGGCAGTAGTCTGGTCTAGAGCGAGATTTTTGACGTCACTTTTGGGTTGGAATAACTTTTAAACCGTTACAGTTGGCTCGATGAAATTTTACATATGTATTTATTGTTCCTTTGAGAATTTATGTACATTGAAAATCAAAGTTTTGATACCGTTTCAAAAAGGTCTGAGGAATAATAAAACGAAGGAAAAAAATCGATTTTGTCAAATTTCTAGACCGGACTACTGCCTCAAAAAAAATGTTTCTTGCTATAAATCGGATAGTAACTTATTCTTATGATGATAAAACACCGTTTTAGCGAGAAAAAAAACGATTTTTCGATGATCCTACTGTGGCCTTCCCCTTTAAGAAAAATTGAAAAAACCTTTGCCTCCACTCAGCACGTGTAACGGCACTTTTTCGTCCAAATCGGCAGGTTTACGGAAAGAACAAAAAGTCCCTGCCCCAGTGGATTTACTGGGACGATGCCGCGTCCACGTTCCTGGGTGTCCCGTCGAGAAAGGACCTTGGTCAGCATCAGCTGATCGTGACGGCTCACGGGCGGCACGGAGACGTCGCGAAAGATGCCTTCACGGTTCGCGTCGAGCCCGAAAAGTTTGACGAGCCGAGGCACAAGGACGGCAAGGTAACGAAGCTGTTATAGCAACCGTGATTCAAGCTCCCGATGGGCGTATCGAGAATTACGACGCTTCTTGATGAACGCGCTCAGTAGAGGCCTTTGCTAATAAATACGAGTGCAACGCACGCGATATCGCGGCACGCAATCCGCGGTCACGATGTTTGCGAAACGCTTTACGAAGCGGAAAAAATGAACTCTCTCTCTCTCTCTCTCTCTCTCTCTGCCTCACTGCCTTCATCAGCATCAGGATCTCGTACGTTACGCGCGATTACGAGACAAGTCATCATTGTCGCATTTAAATCCCATAAACAAATTTGCCTTCGTGAACGATGTTGCTGATTGATGCCAATTGATATCGCTCCTTCAGTGAGCACCAATCGTCTGCCACTTTGCACAGCGAATACGTAACATCGCACTGCACGATCAAGAAACGCGTATACGCACGAGGAGATTACTTAAAAAAGCCAATCCTAGCGTATCCAAAGCAGGGTTGCGAAATTTGTAATGAAAAAGTAAAGCATTATTCATTACTGAAAATTAATAATTGTATTAATGATTGAACTATATATATATATATATATATATATATATATATATATATTTGTATAATAAAGTGCCTGAAAGGGATTATTTTGATTTCAAAATTAATATGCTTCGTGTATATATATATACGAAGCATATTAATTTTTTAAATTAAAAGACAGTTTAATTATATTAATTATAATAAAGGTATATAAATACATGATTTATTCTATCTAAATAATCCCTTTCAGGCACTTTATTATACAAAAGATTATTAAGGCGTTACCCCGACTTGCAGCGCAAAAAAAGGCCTTTTTCATGAATTTTTTTAAAGAAAACTACAAAACTTTTTCAATCGATCAATATACCATCTTAAAGAACATATCTTGAAGAACTTTCAGTAATTTTTTTATTGAAAAATATTACATTGTTTAGTGGCAAATGGCCGTCAATGAAATAATGTTTTTATATACACGGTTTGCGGTGACCAACATTGCGGCGAAGTGGATCATCTGAAAAAAAAATGCGGATGGATTTAGTCAGATATAAGTATAAACTAGTCTTTAATCGAAGGATTTTAAAAAATATTCATTTTTCACAAAATGGCGGACAGTCAAAGTTAATGGTTCGATTCTAACAACAAAAAAAACGGCCGTTTTTTGGCTATAAACGGCCATTTTTTTCGAAAAAAAAAAAATCGAACGATTGAAGACTACATTTTTATGTATTAAATAAGCCTGCAAAATTTCAAGAAGATCGGTTCATTAGTGTTCGAGTAATCTTGGTCACCGACTTCAGAAATGCCATTTTGAGAAAAACGCGTTTAAAGTTTCTCTTTCAACGCTCTTTCAACGCGGATTCTTCTCTTTCAACGCTCATATCTCAGTCAATTTTGTTCGGATCGACTTGAAATTTTTAGGACATATTCTCAGATACTTATACTCCAAAAAAATGCAATAAAAAAAATCGATTTTTTCAAAATCGCAAGTGGCGGTAACCCCTTAATCGATGTTTAGGGTACGAAGCTAAAAGCTTTATTTAGCTTATTTTTATTTATTTAAAAAAAAAATGTTATTTTTGAATTTTAAATTCAATGCACTATTCTGCCATTTTAAAAGAGTAAAATTATATTAAATATTAATAATTATACTTAATAATCTAATAAATTGAACTAATATAAAGATTGATTTATAAATTTATAGTATTGTTAAATATAATTTTGTTATTATTTGAATTACTTTCTGTAATGTAAAAAAATTCTATTACTCATTACATTATATTTTTTAATGTAAACAATTTCCATTCCTCATTACATTCGAATTTGTTATGTAAAAAAATTCCACTACGCATTACATTTTGTAATGTGAAACATTTTCATTACAAAATGCATCGTAATGTGTAATGACAAAAAATTTCATTACACATTACATTGTAATGGGTAATAGATTTTTTTTACATTACAAAGTGTAACGTAATGAGTAATGGAAATTTTTTATATTACAAAATATAATGTAATGAGTAATGGCATTTTTTTACATTGCAAAATATAAGGTAGTGAGTAATGGAATTTGTTCACATTACTAATGTAATGTGAAAAATCTCCATTACTCATTCATGGTAATATGGATTATTGTTCGTTTCCCATCGGGTCAGATCGACCCAGTGCAAAAATCGCTGCCCCTAATGGGAAACGAATAATAATCCTCATTACATTTTAATGAGTAATGGAGATTTTTTACATTGCATTGCATTAGTAATGTGAAAATATCCATTACTCATTACCTTATAGTTTGTAATGTAAAAAAATTCCATTGCTCATTACATTACATTATGTAATGTAAAGAAAATCCATTAATCATTACATAGGACTTTGAGATGTAAAAAAATTCCATTACCCATTACATTGTAATGAAAATATTTCACATTACAAAATGTAATGTAATGAGTAATGAATTTTTTTTACATTACTGAATGAAATGTAACGGGTAATGACATTTTTTTCATTACAAAATGTAAAGTAATGAGTAATGAAAACGCTAATGCATTACAAATCGTATTGCATTATTTGCAACCCTGATCCAAAGTAGTACGGTCAAATGATGATTTTGCGGAAAATTTTGGGTAAAACGCTACTTTTTTTCATTTCGTGGGGCGGTTGGCCAAGAGTGTGAAGCCCAGTTTCCGGGACGTTAAGGGTGGTAGAACGGCCGCCATCTTGAAATTAAGGGTGTGATTAGCTTTTTAAATTTATCTCCGTAACCACGAGGCTGACAAAAAAATGTATAGAGGGCTTTTTTGTAGCTGATACAATTATCCATAACGTTTTCTCGTAACTTTTTGCGCTAATGTCAATAATAAAAAAGTTATAAACGAAAAAAGATAAAAAATGAGGGGATAAAAAACTCCGAGGCAAGATTATTAATTAATTTGAAATCTGACAATAAAAATGCTTCTTACCTTTTTATAGAGCATTTGGTTATAAACAATTTAACCTATTTTTTAAATTTGGTTTGTTTTTGTTGATTTGTCAGCGTTGTGAAGGGAGGTAGTGGAAGGTGGGAAGGTTACGTCGATATTAAAAGAATTGTTAATCCTTTTTATTTCGAACAGTAGTTTCTTTTTTTATTATATTGTTAAGTTTTTCAATGATTATTTCGAAATTATCAATCATCATCACTCTCAAATCTCATCCGTTTTGAAGGGCCGGGTTTTTAAAATTTATCTCCATAACCGAGAGGCCGACAAAAATTTTGTAGGGAGCTTTTTTGTAGTTGATACAATTCTCCATACCTTTTTGCGCTGATCGTCTCATTTTTCGTCTTTTTTTGTTTATAACTTTTTCATTGTTAATATTAACGCAAAAAGTTATTAATAAAAGTTATGGAGAATTCTATTCCAGCGGAATCTATTTTTACAAATAGATGCAGAAAAATAGTTCGAAAACGTACGTTCAATGTGACGATTATTTGAAAACTAACAGTTGGTCACAGTCAATCGGCTCCGTGCGTAAGCATAGGGCCCTTCATACTTCACCCCCGACGGCTAAACCCCATAAGAATCTTAAGGGGTTAGGCCACAGTAACGGGTATAATATCATGTGCGAATTTAACAATCTTTTTTCCTATGAAAAAGTGATTTGCTCATGAAATTAATTACACATTTATTTAGTATGAATATCAAGCTGTTAGAAAAAATATATATATTTTTTTCGATGTATAAAATGGCTGACTACTAATATTTTATTTTGTTATTTTTTTTTTACACCATTTTTTACCTTGAACGAAAAACAAAAATTCGCGTCAATCTACATTAAAATACCTAGAGTAATACGTACGGAATTTAAAATATATTGTTTTATTCAAAAGTTGTAGGTATTTAAACTTGAATTTGAATTGAACTTGAATTTTCAGTGAAAAATTTCGTATAAAAGTGCTCAAAAAATGAAAATTCGATTAATCAGAAATTCCACACGTACTTATCTGCGAATTCCAATTCGGGACATAACTTTTAAATTTGCAGTAAATCGAGTGAAAATTGTTGAAGTTTGTTGAGTGAAAAGAGTTTGTCACGCCAATTGGAAAAATGCTGTTTCGAGAAAAATGCGTTTAAAGTTTAATTAACTTATTCTTATAATGATAAAGCACCGTTTTAGCGAGAGAAAAAATTGATTTTTTTGAAAATTCTACTGTGGCATTATTTTACGCTTACGGAAAATATTTTATATATTTCTTAATTGTATAATTATACATCGTTGTATTTATTTTCATGCGTTCTGTTCCCAGACGCACTGCAAGGAGGGCGAGGAACGAACGCTTCTCACGCTCACGTTGGGCTCCAGGTTCGAGGACTTGAAACCCCTGACGAAGGTCGAGGCAATTAAGAATCTCGCGGGCTTCTTGGGCCTCCATACGGTCAGTACACAGAGGTTCTTTAACGAATCTGTCACTTCTAATAATCCGTCAGATATCACTGTCCTCTATTGCGCGGAGCGGAGAGCTCCGCACGCGTGTATTGGATGCATCGATTCGGAAGGTCTCGGACCAGTGTAAGAAGCGGGACGATTGAAACCGATTGACCTCTTGACTACTGAATTTATTTATACGTCGCGAGCACGACGTGCCTTCACGTGCTCCTTTTCTACAGCCTTTACGAAACCGCTGTACGAAAATTCATCAGCTACGCGGTAGTTTTTTCCATTTTTCTCGGCTATTTCTTCATGGATCGCAATGGCTCGCGCGTCAAAATGCGCGTTTTTACGATAGCCAGGTCGAGAGACTCTTGGATTCGCGATTATCTCAACCGGAAGTTCGATTTCTAAACTCTTCCGATCGGAGAGAATTTTTAAAAAAATGGCCGATTTTCAGGAGTTGGAGGTCCTTCGCCTGGTAGTTAGGCATGGACTGTGAAAATTTCGAGTCATTCGGTCCAGCCGTTTTGGAGAAAAATACGAAAAACTGTTCAAGGCTTTTTGGCCGTTTCGCCTGCCATTGCCTCTCAATTGAGGCGGGAGCCTAAATTGGAAGGTCCAAAAAAACGTTTTTTTTAAATTTGTTTAGAAGGTCCAAAAAAGCGATTTTCGGGAATTTTTTTAGAAGGCCCAAAAAAACGCGTTTTTTCGGGATTTTTTTTTAGAAGGCCCAAAAAACGCGTTTTTTCGGGAATTTGTTTAGAAGGTCCAAAAATTTGGTGAATTTTTTTAAAAGGGAAAAAAAAGTAAGTCCAGCAAACATTGAGGTATCTTTTCATGTATATTTGAAATGTGTAAAAAAAATTTCAACATGAAACAATAAATGACTGCAGATTTATCAGCCTATTCCATGTGCGTCTTGCCACTGCAATCCCCCATCGCCGGGAAAGATGCAGCTCGCAATTCTTGACTGAACCAAATAAACCAATAAAATTTTCAATTTTCATATATTTTTCTTCTGGGTTAATTAAGAAAAAGCTCAAAAAATCGCGAAATTGTAACTTTTCTCAAGTTTAAAAAATATATCTTTAGAAAAAATACTTTAACGTGGTGTTAAAATTATTTAAAAATACCTTTTTAACGACTCTTTTAAGGGGTCTTCTCACTTTGGACGCGAAAAAAGGCTATTTTCATGAATTTTTTTTATAGGTTTATATTATAGATATTGATATAAAAGTTGTTACACTCAATAAATACACTTTCGAAATGCATTAAGAAAAAAAAAATATTTATTCAAGTCACTATTTATAGACGAAAATGGTAGTTGAAAAAATGTCCTGAAAAATTGTAGGTCTGCGCTTTTGATGAAATCACGGAGATGGATCATCCGAAACAAAAAAAATAAACGGTTTTAGATTCAGTATGTTAATGGCTATAGCGCATATCATACGATTTTTTATACATGCAAAAATAACAAAAAGGCGGACATTTTTCGAAAAAAAAAACATTAAAACGTGTTTTTTTCACCGTTTTCGGCAAAAAAAAAGTAAATATACATTTTTTTAAAAATCCTTTATATGCGCTATAGCGATAGAAGCATAATTTTTTTTAACGCATTTCAAAAGTGTATTTATTAAGTGTAATATATTTTATATCAATATCTATAATATAAACCTATCAAAAAAGTTCATGAAAATATCCTTATTTAGCGTCTAAAGGAAGAAGACCCCTTGAGCAATCGATTTTTCGGACCTTCTAATTCAGGCTCCCGCCTTAACAAGACATCGAATCGTCATCGCGAATCATAGAGTCCTTTAATTGCATTGCGCAGCCCGCGACTTTACGCCCTGCTCGTTTGCTCCGCAGAGCTCGTTCTCGATGCACTCCCAAAGCGGCAAGGATGGAGCCCAGCAGCAGGACGCCGGAGTGAAGTCTCGCAAAGAAAAACATTCGACGTCCATTCAATGGCAGGTAAGTTTGCGCGCGTATATACGCGCTCCTCCTCACTTGACACACTTTGACGGCGGCGTAGCAATTCGCGAGAGTGGTATACATTACGAGGGAGTAACGTGCACGAGATTGCCGCCGAGGAGCTGGAGGAGGTGAAGGGTGTGCAGAGGCAAAATGTCAAATCGAGAAAGATCCGACTTTGTCCTTGGAGTGTCATATTTCAGGTGTTTACATTTTATTTTTTTCAAAGGAAACGAGTAAAGCTTTTTGAGTGCGGTTTTTTTCTTGCTTTTATTCATGATATACAGAACGTTAAAAAATATTTTTTTTTGAAAAAAAAAACCAAAATGGCGGCCGTTGCAGCTCCGCGAAAACAGGTCCTCAAATCGCGGGAGGTAAACGGCTGACATCACTGCCCCCTCTTTGTTGATCTGAAACACAAATTCGAAGCATATTATCAATCTGTGACCCTTTGGTCATGGAATGACGGATGGGTTTTTCGTTTAGTACAAATTTCGGAAAATGGCGGCAATTTAAAAAAAAATCGAATTTTCGCGTTTTTTTTCGCATAAAAAGATAAATAATGAATGCAAAAATGTATCTATCGAAAAAACGATCCGTCATTCCGTGAAGACATATTTTCTGAGTATGCTCTCCAAATTTCAGGTCGATATGTTAATTACAGCGGTCAGGAGAATGTCAGCCATTTTTAAAAACGTGTTTTCGAGAAAAACGCGTTTAAAGTTTTGTAATGTGTTTACACAAATTTGTTTATAATTACCGCTAATCGGCAATGCCTGGTCCATAGAGGCATCCCTCCTCTTCTTCTAGCTGCTCATGCTGAGCCGCTAACATCTCCCGCTGCATTTCAAGGACAAAGTCTCCCTTAATGGGGTCATCCCATCTGACAGCTGTTTTTTTTCGCTTTTTTGGAATTTTTTTTGTGAACCATTGAAACGCACAATCTTTCAATTTTTATCACACATTTATTAAGGCGGGATATACATTTACAATGATCAAGAAATCGATTTTTTTTCTTTCTTTAACCCTTTAACGGCCACGCCTGTTTCTGGATGGCTCAAAATCATCTCGTCTGGTAGTATAGCTAAAAAAGGGTTAAATATGAATGGCCAATCATAATTTTCTCGATAAGGGCCTGGGAAGTAGTATTTTCGGACTGTAGCACATTTGCTACTAATATTATCACCCGCTCGGTTTCTAATTCAATCAAAAATCTTCAAAGCCTAGTTCGTCCAATTAAGCAGAGTTGGGCGTAATTCTTTTTATAAATACGAATACGAATTTATTCACATCGTGATTTTCTGGTGAATATAAATACAAATTTATTCATACTTCACTTATTTGTATTCACATGCATGCATACATTTACAGAAAAAATTGTGAATATTCACAAAAAATGTGAATATTTACCAAAAATTGTACATTAAAAAAATTCACATCAAAATCTGTGAATGTAAATGTATTCACAAAAAAATGTAAATACAAAAAAATCACAAAATAAGCTGTGATTTTTTTCGTATTTAAGACAAACTAAAATCAAATTCACAATGATTAGATTAAAATTTACACCAAAAGTGAGTTCTTACGTATTTTGAGAGAAAACATTGCGTCGAGGCAAATAAATTTTTGCAAAAAAAGTTGTGAGTTTCAAATATTACATTATGAATATGAAAAAATTCACAAAATGAGTTGTGAATTTCCTCATGTTGAAGAAAAATAAAATCGAATTCACGACAATTACATTAAAATGTACACCACAAGTGAGTTCTTACGTATTTTGAGAGAAAACATTGTGTTGAGGCAAAGAAATATTTGCACAAAAAGTTTTGTGCAAAAATTTATTTGCCTCGACGCAATGTTTTCTCTCAAAATACGTACGAACTAACTTTTGGCGTAAATTTTAATCTAATCATTGTAAAGTTGATTTGAATTTGTCTTAAATACAAAAAAATTCACAACTTATTTTGTGAATTTTTTGAATTTACAATTTTTTGTGAATACATTTGTATTCACAGATAACTATGTGAATTTTTATAACTCGGAGGATTTTTTGTAAATATTCACATTTTATGTGAATATTCACATTTTTTTTTCTGTGAATTTGTTTGTATGTTAAGAATATTTGCGAATACAATTGTATTTGTACGCATGCATGTGCATACAAATAAATTCGTATTCACACTTGTAAATACGAATTTATTTGTATTCGTATTTACAATAAGTGAAGTATAAATCAATTTGTATTTATATTTACATGAAAATCACGATGTGAATGAATTCGTATTCGTATTTATAAATAGAATGAGCCAGTCGCTCGATGGAACTACATGTAGTCACATAACCGCACTTCGTAATTTGTGACCAAGATCGGCTGGGCAGTGACTAGCCAAGGGGCGCATAGCCGCAGTTAGCTAGTATTGGCTAGGTCATGGCGTCATGCCCACTTGAGCCTTTTTTCTTTTGCAAAGCCAACTAAAACTTAAGTTAGCTAGCCAGCCATGAGTCATTCGCTCGATGGAACTACACGTAGTCACATAACCTCACTTTGTCGTTTGTGACCAAGATCAGCTGGGCAGTGTCTAGACAAGGGCTGGATAACAAACCATTCACAATATTACTAGCTCACAGCGAGTCAACCATTGGTCAGTTCGTATGAGCTCAATTGGGCGAGCCAGTTACTCCCCTAGCAATTTTGGCAACTGCAAAGTCAACCGAAAAAATCAACGGTTGAATTTGGACAGCTTTACAACTATAAAGTCGACCGTAAAAAATCCTAATGGTTGATTCAACGGTTGTTTAACCGCGGCCATTTTGTTTTCGCTAGTTGTCTCACTCCGTCGCACAATCTGCTGCGGTACAAGACAGTATAATTTGATTAATCATTAAATATATTGCGTCGAGTCAGCCATCCAATCAACCGCCGAGTCAACCATCGAGTCAACCATCCACAGAAAACGCAGGATGGTCGACTTTCAAAGATGAACAGTTGAGAAGCTGTCCAAATTCAACCGTTGAACTTTTACGTTGACTCAACTGTCTTGTACAACCGGTTGACCAAAATGACAGGGTCGGTCGTAACTCACAAGGAACATCCCTCAGGTGACCTTCGATTTTGTTGAAATTTGGATATGGTATAAAGCACCGAAAAGTAAGCGATTCGTATTTTTTTTCTCCGGAAATACGGTTTTAAGGGGTGAAACCACCCCTCGGAAAAGCAAATATAGGGGTGGTTCACCCTTTAATTATTTTTTTTCGCCATGTCACTATAGTGGATTTTCCATTGCTTCGGATTAGAAGAACTTTCGTTTTTGTTTCACTAAAATCGGTGGACTCCTTGTGTGTGAAACTGCTATATTACCCCTAGAGATGCCTTTTTTTCGAGGGGTTGTTTCACCCCTTAAAACCGTTATTCCGCCGATAAAAAAAAATACGTATGGCTTACTTCTCGGTGCTTTACAACATATCCAAATTTCAACAAAATCGAAGTGTGTCACCTGATGTTCCTTGTCAGACAGGCTAGAACAATTTCTACTCGGGTACAGCGAATCCGCTTGAAGAGGAATGAATCCGACTCCAGCGTATTCAAAATGACGGTACCATTGAAGGTCAGCTTGATGAAAACGTCATCAGATGACCTGGCAGTCTGCACTAGACCCACTAGTCAACCGAGCTGCCCACCGCATAGCTGATCCGCGAAGCCCAACTTGTTTATTCCAATTCCGATTGGTTCCCAATTTCCGCAGGTGGGCTGCGACGGTCGTATCTGGAGTCACCAGGTTCCGATTCTCGAGCAAATCCCCAGCCAGGCACAGGACGGCACACTGGCCGAGGTGTTGCAAATTCCGGTGATACACTGGCGCGTGAAGACGGACGACAGCAGGCTATTGAGGGACAGACGCGAGGCAGGCTCGGGCGATTACGGGAACAACGACGACACCGAGGAATACGATTACGACGATGAATACGACGAGTCTTACGACGATGCTGAGCGCGAGGAGGACGAGGACGGCGAGCCGATCACGGAAATGCCACCTCGAGCCTTCGTCCCAAGCGTCTCGGCTTCCAAGGGATCGGAGCCTGAACCGGAACATCCTCACAGACACCATCACGGAGAAGAAACGATAGGCTGGAAGGTAAGGGGGGTTGCCAGGATGAGGATTAATTTTAACGATGAGGATAATGACAGTTCACATGCAACATGCAAATGTTCATCTTGGGTGTCTAGCCAATTGAGGAAATCGACGAGCACGACATAGTGCCGATGGTCAATCAGCCACTGAACTCTGCATCTAACGGGTCTTCCACAACTCCTGTCTCCAAACAGGTGAGTAACTCTCTCCCTCGCTCTCCCTCTCTCTCTCTCTCGGCTTTCCGCGTTCCGTCGATACTTGCTTCCTGACGCGAACTACTGTAATTAGCTTACGTTGCCAAAAGAAACAACAGCAGAGTGATCGTCCTTTTCGTTGGTACGAGAAGATGTACAAACAAACAAAAAAAAGACTCAGTGCTTTAGGGAGGGATACGTTGCGCTTTTGCCAAACAACACAAGTGTTCGTTTTTGTTTTTGCCTCGATGTAGAATAGATCGCGAGGCTTCCTCATCGATACGTTCATGTTTAGCTGAGAAAAGAACTCGCCTCGAGAAACTGCCGAAACGTTGTTCGAGCAGCCGGTAAATCTCCGAGCGAACGAGTAGTCCAATTCTCTAACATTGTCCGTCCATAACGAGGGAAAACCGTGTAACTAACCCAATTGTCTTCCACTTACCGTACATCTCGCATATACTAACAATTTCGCAGACAACAACCTCGCAAACAACAACGTCTAGTCCATCAAGCACATCATCAACAACATCATCAACAACAACGACATCTACTACTACAACTACCCCAGAACCACTACCATCATCATCATCATCATCATCACCACCAATCACAGCAACAAGCACAACAGAAAGAACCACAGAAACACCAATGTCCACGTCCATTACTCAGTCGGTAACGCCGATCGCGGCCTCGGAATGGCCATTGACCAGTCCCGTCACAACGACCACGATACTGTTGCCCTCTACGAGCCTCGCTACGTCAACGAGCCGCGAGCCATTGACGACAACCACAACGGAAAGCACAAGATCCAACGTGATCGAGGATTTCGCGGATCGAACAAATCTCGTTAATGGCGATTTCGATAACGCCACGTCGACGAACTTACCGACGGAATACGTCACGACACCTTCGTCAACCGTTGATACGTCATTGACGGCAAGCACGCAAGCTACGAGCCTAGGCGCTTCTACATTAGTCACGACCTCGGATAAAATGGAAACAAAGTCCACCGCCGGCGTCTATGTTAACGTTACGGAGGAAGAGGTAATGCTTGAAAACAAACAAACGCTTCGTGCTTTTTTTTTTAATTCACATCTCATTGTAGATACACGGATTATCAGTTCATATTTCTTTAGGCCCGTTCATAGTATTTCGTCCCTGTTCGTTGTTGTCTCTTGTCTTGATAATTGTGTCGTTGCGCGAAACGCCTGCTGTACAGAAGAACAATGCCGCCAAGCTTCCGTCGAGCTTTCTCGAAAGAGCCTGCAACACACGAGCTTGCAACACGCCTAAATTCCGCGTCTCCCGAGTAAATCACGTTCCCGTTCTGTTTTACCAACCGGCACGGATTTCGTATTCTTTGGGGTTCCGTAGTAGTACAGTGGTGCTGTATATTGGAGGAGGAAAAAATTGGGAGGCTAGTTTTTTGACGGGTGATTTTTTAGGCGCTAGTGCTGAATCCAAGTTTGCCTAAAAATCGGGGTGTAGGGTTTTTCAGGGGATGAAAGGGGTGGGCTAATGCCAAACTACAAACCCCACGAGGTCGGCACCGGGAGACGAAATGTTCAGAAAAATCCGGGCCTTATTTTTGTTCACGGCGCCGAAGTCGCGGAAGTTCATTTTGGGGTGAAATATTGAAAAATCAGTTTTCAGTCGATAACTCTTTAGGAAAAATTCATACAATTTTTGTTCAAATGGGAACGTTGTAGATCTTGGAAAGACGCGTCGATCGAGTATTCGATCATCCCTCTCCAATAATATCTTCACCCATAGAAGAATTGTTGAAGTATAAAAAAAAATTGTTTATTGAATAACTCAAAAACAATCGATTTTTCGGGGATGGTTCAAATGTACGAAATGTAGAGAATAATTTTCTCTATGTTTTCGTTCCTATGGACCACCCTTGAATTTTGCTTTTTCGAAGCCCTATCAGGGGTTGAAAATTCAAAATGAAATTCCCGGAAAAGCATTGACCGGAAATAGAGAGATACGAGTTTGGCGCTGTGGACAAAAATGTAGCTGAGGGTTCAAGCTACAAATTCTTCCACGGCGGCGAATTCGTGCGGTCAATAGTTTTCCCAGAATTTCATTTTGAATTTTCAACCCCCGAGAGGGGTTGAAAAACCAAAATTCAAGGGTGGTTCATATAAACGAAAATATCGAGAAAATTATTCTCTACACTTCGTACATTTGAACCATACCCGAAAAATCAATTGTTTTTTAGTTATTCAATAAACAATTTTTTGGGGTATTTGAACCATTTTTTTGGGGGGAAGATATTATCGGAGAGTGATGATCAAATACTTGATCGACGCGTCTTTTCAAGGGCTACAACGTTCCCATTTGAGAAAAAAGTGTACGATTTTTTTCTGAAGAGTTATTGAATTAAAACTGATTATTCAAAATTTCCCCCTACTTTTTCACCCCCAAAATGAACTTCCACGACTTCGGCGCTGTGGACAAAATGAAAGCCTGGATTTTTCTTTCCGACCTCGTAGGGGTTGTAGTTTGACATTAATCCACCCCCATCCCCTTTCATCCCCTAAAAAAACCCTACCACCCGATTGAAAAACTAGCCTTATATTTTTTTCCGTTCAAAGGGTTTTTCCGCGTCAGCACGACTGTACTATAGCCATTGGAAATCGTCACAATTTTGTCGTTTCGTCTTTTGTTCTTTACACACTTGTCTTCTTCAACGGGAGTCCGTCTTTTGACCAAAATAACGATGTCAGAAATTGCAGGCAAAATAACATTATTTACGATCCGTTGAGACACTTGCGGAATAATTTTTCCAGCAAGTATAATCTTAGCTGAATTCTCCTTGAGGGACACGTTGACCCTAATTGCGCAACTAACGGTGTCGTTTCGCGATTATGTAGCCAACGGAAACCACCGAAATGCCTCCAAGTCCGAGGCCAAGTGCAACGACTAATACAACGACTACCACGGACATGCCTATCGCTGTTGCCACAACAACAACGACAACGACAACAACACCAACACCAGTGCGGGAAACTACACCCGTGGTAACGACCACTACGACCACCACGACTACCACAACCACCCCCAGGCCGACAACTACATCGACAACCACCACGGAAAAGATCGACTACGGAGTTCGAAACTTCCCGCCTCGCCAGGATCGGAGGCTGAAGAAGATCCCAGTGACTGCCGGCAAGCCACTTAGCTACGTCATACCGGCCGATACATTTAGCGATATCGAGGATGGCGACACGAGAAAACTAAGACTGAGCCTCTATCTGCAAGGCAATCCTGTTAAGTCCACTCACTGGCTACAACTCAATCCCCAAACGCAGGAAGTTTACGGACTGTAAGTTTTACTTCCAAGCACCATAAGGGGCCGTACGCAAATTACGTAACGCAATTCGGGGGGGGGGTTCGGCCAGGCGTTACGGTGTACGTACGGGGGCGGGGTCACGGTTTGCGTTACGTTACGCTTTTGAAACTGCCAGAAGTAGCAAAATTTCTGCATGTTCAAGTTTTTAATTTAAAGCTCGCGTGCAATTATACCATGGACAGCTCACAGCTTTCTATACGCGATGTCAGTTAAGGGGCCAGTCCACTTTGGAGCCACGAAAAAAAGGCTATTTTCGCGGTTTTTTGAGGATTTTATAAAAGATATGAATATAAAAGTTGTTGTGCTTGATAAATAAAGTCTGGAAATACATTTAAAAAAAAATAATTCATTTTTATTCATTTTTAAGTACAAAAATTATAGTTTAACGTAACGCCTCAAAAATTGGTGGGCTAGGTAGCTCGATCACAACTCGTCAACGGCTTATCTGAAACAAAAAAAAGTAAGTCCATTAGATTCAGTATGACACCAGCTACAAAATGACCCTCGGATATAAAGTTTTATCAACAAATAAAAAAATGGCAGATGAAAAACGAAAAAAGTTTAAAAAACAGTTTTTCGCAACAAAAAAACCGTAAAAATCAATATTTTGAGAAACAATGGAGCTAAATTTTGAAAACGTTGTTTCGAGAACAACGCGTTTGAAGTTTATACTACGAAAACCTCTTACCTAAACTCAATCGGCAATTCCTGCACCGCACAAAATACCTTCTGATTGCTCATCATCGTCGAGCTTGCTTTCGATTTTTTGACATTTTCAACGTGGACTGGCCCCTTAAGGCCTTAGGCCACTCTAGAGGACGAAAAAATAGTCTTTTTGGGGATTTTTTTTTATCAGAAAAACTACAAAATAAATCGAGATTACAAAAACGGGTGTTCATCATATATATTAGTGACTGTCAAGAATAATTTTTTTGAAGTGATCAATTTGAAAATGATGGCTGTGCAGCGTTTAACTCAAAACTGCATTTTTTAAGTTGGCCGAAAACATAATTCAGACAATTTTCAACCGATTCACTTGAAATCTTGAATATATCTTGAAAAATACATTGTCTATGGAAGTACGTAGGATTTTTCAAAATATTGTATAGTTCATTTGTTATTAAAGATTTTTTAGGCAAATTTTTGAAAAATTTGCCTAAAACTAAAAAATTGGGGAGGTAAAAATTGGGAAATTTTGCGTTACGTAATTTGTGTACGCCCCACAGTCCCTTTCGAGCAAACATCAAAAGATCAACGATAAATTCTTATTTGTTTGGGGTCTTTGTCTCGTTGAAGACCTCTGGAAAACGACGTATCCAAATGGGATCACGACTTGGTGGCTTCGGACCGTGAGGGCCTCAACGTCACCGAAAGACTGGACATCTACGTCCAACAGCACAAACTCAGTCGTTCGGTCAATCACGAATTCAGTATCTACCTGAGAATCGACAAGCGGACGGCATTCCCAACGAACGTTGATTGGGAACTTAAGGTATGATCTCCATATCCGGTACCACTTGCCGTGCATCCAAACTTCCCCATATTGTGATCTTGAGGCACCACACCACGGTTCGTGCGCCGTACGAGGGTGTATTTTCCGTAATTATTTTCAAGCAAACGATAAATCGAATTTTTTTATCAATACTCATAGTCAATATATACATATAGGAGACTGCATGCAAATTTTTGTACTAGAATCTAAAGTATAGTTTGCGGTGTACGTCACTTCCAAGAGGACACTCTGACGAAATTGCTGCTCGGTGGTTGACAGCGATTAAGCCACACCCCATGTAGAGGTTGCCATGAGTTGCCCAATGTTACGATCAGGCCAATATTGGGACCATCGTATAAGTCAACAAAAGAGAAATAATATTGGCCCATTACTGTTCCGCTCTAAACTGAAAACTGGCACAATATCGGCCCATCCCTAAAGCCTGTCCTGGCCCATCTTTGAAAACTAATAAATAGCCGTGATGGTTAAACTAAATTTGCCAATTTAAAAACTGGGGATACTAAAATACTGACAATCCCATTGGCCCAATATTGTTCCGTTATAAATTGAAAACCGGCACAATATCGGCCCATCGTTTAAAACCAATAAATAGCCGCGATGGTTGAACTATATTTGCCAATTTAAAAACTGGTAACGCTAAAATACAAGCAATTACATTGGCCCATTATTGTCCCGTTATAAATTGAGAACCGGTAAATATCAGCCCATCACTAAAGATTATCCTGGCCCATCTTTCAAAACCAATAAACAGCAGTGATAGTTAAATTAAATTTGCCAATCCTAAAGCTGGCAATCCTAAAATACTGGCTATTACATTGGCTCATTATTGTCTCGTTCTAAATTGTAAACCGACACAATATCGGCCCATAGTTGAAACCTATCATGGCCCATCTTTTAAATTCATTAAACAGTCCTGATAGATAAACAATATTTGCCAATTTTTAAACTGGTGATGCTGAAGTACTGCCAATTACATTGGCCCATTATTGTTCCGTTATAAATTGAGAACTGGCACAATATCAGGCCATTACTAAAACCTATCCGGGCCCATCCGTTAAAACCAATAAACAGCCGTGATAGTTCATCGAAATTTGCCAATTTTAAAACTGGCAATTCTAAAATACTGGAAATTACATTTAATTAATCTAAGCCCTTTATTGGCTAAGTGGGTCAGACCATACCTGCTTTTATTTTATTTAAGTCTTGGGTTATTCATTATCTGTATTTTGTGCCAGAATAGGCAATAACTGGCACATCATATATTAATCATCTATATTTTGTAGTTCAGTTTTTGTAATCAAGTCTTGGCCTATATTTGGCATTTGTAAATAACCAACATAAGTAAGTAAAGCATGCCAATTTTGAAACCTGTCATATACGCAAATCACAATTTATTTCAAGGTTATTCCATGAAATATGTACCCATAAGGACCAATCTCGGGCCAATCTTGGCCCGATATAGGTTAAATATTTATCACGCACCCAAACAAACCCAAACAAACTCACGGCCCAATATTCTAGATAGACTAACTTCTAGATAGACCAACTGTAAAGGCCCATCATAGAGCCAGTGGTCAATCTCTACATCGGCCCTTTAAGAGGGCCCACATAGGGCCAAGTGCAACCTCCAACATTGCCGCTACAATGAATTAAATCATTGGCCCGATAATTGTTGGCTCTGTTGGCCGATATCGGGCCGTTCTTATCATTTCTACCAAGGCACCTCATTGGTAAATACTCACGGCCCAATATTCTAGAAAGGCTAACTGTAAAGGCCCGTCCCAGGCCCAACGGCCAATCTCTACATGAGACGGTTCATTTGAAAAATAAGATAAAAATATATTCAGAATCTAGACATATAGGTTTACAGCATCACGTAGGGGAATTTCGATATCTAAAAAAAAACAAAAATGGCGGACCAGCGAACTTTATTTCCGATTTTCATGGAAAATTTTCAGCGTTCTTTAAAAAAAATAGTGTAAGTCTTCTTAACAAATGCATCTTTCAGAAAATGGAAAAAAAATTACATTTTTTTTTACCGTGGTGTGATGCCTTACGATCCGCGTATGAGTGCCTACTGACTGCATCTTCTCAACAGGTTGTTCGCAGTCTCGCCCAATTGTACGGGGACAGTGACCCGAGTCAAATAACCGTCCGTTCGATAAGTCTGACGCAAGACCAAGCGATCTTCACCTGGACCAACGACAGTGTACCGCGGAGCAGCGAATGTCCGAAGGACGAGATCAACAGACTGTTGCACGTAAGTCGTTATGCCGAAACATTCCCTCGTAAGGTGAGGCTCGTTTCGTTTGACCGAGAACACTGTTTGTTGCGCGCACAGGTCTTAATCGCCGATAAAGATGGTGTACCAAGCGTTTTGTTGATGAACGCACTAGCGCCGGAGATCCGTGTCAAGCGGGTCGTCTATCAGGGAATAGGCCAGTGCGAGCAGATGAAGAGGCCCGAAGCTCCAAAGACTCCAACCCAAGAGCCCAAGAACAATTATGCACCGATGCCAAGGAACCAAGTGGATCACATCAACGCCACCGTTGGACAATTACTCGTCTACAAAGTTCCGGACGTAAGTTGCAGCCACGATAACAACTGGAACTTGCTTCTTGATTCGCCTCAATGGGACTGAACCTTTAGGACACTTTCTTCGATCCTGAGGACGGCTCAGCCTACAACATGCAAATGTCACTTCTCACAAACGACAGAGCCGCGATTCCATCACACAACTGGCTGCAATTCGACATGAAGAATCGCGAGTTTTATGGTGTTCCACTGCGCGAAGATATCGGAAGGAAGGAATACCAGCTGGTCGTGACGGACAAAGAAGGTTCGTGGGATACATTGATATTGGTGGTCACAAAACTATGCTCAGCTGGGACACTTGGACCAAGTCATCCTGCAGCTTGGAAGACTGGTTCCAGCTTTCCGTCGTGCTGTCGCTGAAAAACCCCATAATCGGAAAAAAATTAGAAGAAAGCTAGTTTCTTGACAGGTTATGCCTAAAAAGCGGGGTGTAGGGTTTTCTTAAGGGGATGAAAGGGGATGGGGGTGGATTAATGCCGAACTACAACCCCTACGAGGTCAGCGCCGTGAGACAAAAGGTGCAGAAAAATCCGAGCTTTAGTTTTGTCCACAGCACCGAAGTTGTGGAAGTTCATTTTGGGGGTGAAAAAGTGCGGTGAAATTTACAAAAATCAGTGTTAATTCGATCATTCTTTAGAAAAAATTCGCACACTTTTTGTTCAAATGGGAACACGCTGTAGCCCTCGAAAAGACGCGTTGATCGAGTATTTGATCATCACTCTCCGATATCTTCACCCCCGAAAAAAGGGTTGAAATACCAAATAAAATTGTTTAGTGAATAACTCAAAAACAATCGATTTTTCGGATATGGTTTGAATGTACAGAATGTAGAGAATAATTTTCTCCATATTTTCGTTTCTATGGACCATCCTTGAATTTTGATTTTCCAACCCCTCTCGGGGGTTGAAAATTCAAAATGAAATTCTGGGGAAACTATTGACCGCACGAATTCGCCGCGGTGGAAGAATTTGTAGCTTGAACCCTCAGCTACATTTTTGTCCATAACGCCAAACTCGTATCTCTTTATTTTCGGTCAATAGCTTTCCCGGAATTTCATTTTGAATTTTCAACCCCTGAGAGGGCTTGGAAAAAGCAATATTCAAGGGTGGTCCATAGGAACGAAAATATAGAGAAAATTATTTCCTACATTTCGTACATTTAAAGCATCCCCGAAAAATCGATTGTTTTTGAGTTATTCAATAAACAATTTTTTTTTATACTTCAACAATTCTTTTGAGGGTGAAGATATTATTGGAGAGGGATGATAAAATACTCGATCGACGCGTCTTTTCAAGGGCTGCAACGTTCCTATTTGAATAAAAATTTGATGAATTTTTCCTAAAGAGTTATCGACTGAAAACTGATTTTTCACAATTTCACCCCACTTTTTCACCCCCAAAATGAACTTCCACGATTTCAGCGCTGGGGACAAAAATACAGCCCGGATTTTTCTGAACATTTTGGCTCCCGGCGCCGACCTCGTGGGGGTTGAGGTTCGGCATTAATCTAGCCCCATCCCCTTTCATCCCCTTAAAAAAAACCCTACGGCCCGATTTTTAGGCAAACTTGGCTTTAGCACCCGCGGCACCTACAAAATCACATGTCAAAAAACTAGCCTTCTTCTAATTTTTTCCGATTCCAATTTACAGCACGACTGTACTAGTTGCAAATAATGCATTACTTTTTGTAATGCATTAGCGATTTCATTACTCATTACATTACATTTTGTAATGAAAAAAAAAAATTCATTATCCATTACATTACATTCAGTAATGTAACAAATTTCCATTACTGATTACATTACATTGTGTAATGCAAACAATTGCCATTACTCGTTACATTGGATGTAGTAATGTAAAAAAATTCATTACTCATTGAATCAAATATTGTAATGTAAAAAAAATCCATTCCTCATTACATTACATTTTGTAATGTGAAATATTTTCATTACCCATTACAATGTAATGCGTAATGGCATTTTTTACATTACAAAGTCCAATGTAATGAGTAACGGAAATTGTTTACATTACTGAATGTAGTGTAATGGGTGATAAATATTTGTTCATACCAATTTAAAAAGTATTGAGCAATGCATTACTTTTTCATCACAAATTTCGCAACCCTGGTTGAAGATGTGGAATTAAATGCTCAGAGACTATCAATAGATGTCATGTCTGTAAACATTTGTTCAGTTTTACCCACGGGACGTTCATTTAGCATCTTTGATTGATAAAATCAAAACCGCACAGTCGTGACCATCACATGGTAACGTGGAACCCTGTTTTGTATGATGGTTCCCAAAGTGGCAATTCCTTTGGGTCTGTTGTGATTGCTTAGCCACTGATAACAGTTTCGAAGTTTGTTAAAAATTAAATAGATGTCATGTCTGTAAACATTTGTTCAGTTTTATCCACGGGACGTTCATTTCGCATCTTTGATTGATAAAATCAAAACCGCACATTGGTGACCATCACATGGTAACGTGGAACCCTGTTTTGTATGATGGTTCCCAAAGTGGCAACTCCTTTGGGTCTGTTGTGATTGCTTAGCCACTGATAACAGTTTTAAAGTTTGAAATAGCTCATCAAATCAGCACCACTGAGCACTTTCGCGTAAAATCATTGCCGTCAGTGCAAAACCATTAGTTTCGGAAGGAAAACATCAGAACAGTGACTTGTAACTTGCCAATGTTCCGCCCGCCATATTTTCCGACACTATTCGAAGGAAACGCCTGTCTTACATGTACCAGGAGCGAGCGCTACTGATGGTATGGTCGTGATCGTCCAGCCGGCTCCGTTCATGAGGCACAGCGTCGACTTCTCCATGACACTGGCGATCCCATACGAGTCGTTTGCTCACTCGGCAATGCAGAAGCGCTCGTTCATCGAGAAGTTGGCGAAGCTCTTCCACGACAAGGACACGACTGCCATCTCGCTGGACAGCATAACCGAGGGCAGTACGATAGTTACGTGGCGCAACACTACATTGCCGACCAATCACTGTCCGAACGACGAGATCGCCCGTCTCAGCGAGATTCTCGTAAAGGCCGACAAATCGTTGACCGATCGAATTGAGAAGTACATGGGCGAGGAGTTTCCCGTGAAACAAATAACGCTGACACCCAAGGGAATGTGTCTCGGCCAGTTGACGGGTGTTCACTCGCCTGACAGTTACGTCCCACCGTCGGAAGATTCGACCTCGGTTGGAACATCGTCCGATGATTATCTCATTACTTTCGTACTGCCGGCGATAATAATAGCAGCGATGCTCGTGCTCGCTGGTATTATCGCTTGCGTTCTCTACCGAAGGAGGCGAAGCGGCAAAATGAGCGTGAGCGAGCAAGACGACGAGAGACAGAGCTTTCGCAGCAAGGGGATTCCCGTGATATTCCAGGACGAACTTGAGGAAAAGCCTGATCCCGGTAAGCATTGATGTGACATTTGATCGACGGTAAAAAACAGCAGCGCGTTGATAACTCACTAGTTGTTGTCAGTATTAGTCCAATAGCATTGTGAATCACCTGGCAGATGGTGATAAGTTACTGGGGTGCTGCTGTCTTTGGCTGTCCGTGAAATTCTAGCTTTAGGGTGACATTCGATGATCTGTAAAAGAACAGCGGGTGATGAACTTGTGGTCGTTCAGCTATCGGGTAGCTATCTAGTGCTTTGGTGACTTATGTATTGGATAGCTATTTCGTGGTTCACGCCTTTAGCTATTGGATTGCTAATGGATAGCAATTTGGTGCTTTTGTCCATTAGCTATTAAATGGCTATTTGGTCATTTGGCCCTCCACGTATTGGATAGCTGTTTGGTGCTTTGGTTATTCAGCTGTTGGGTAGTTTTTTGGATCCTTTAACTATTGGACAGCTATTTGGATGCTTTAGCTATTGTATACCATAGGGCCTTTAGATATTAGACAGCTGTTTGGTTGCTTCAGGTGTTGGGTACCTATTTAGAGCCTTTAGCTATTGGATACCTATTTGGATGTTTCAGCTGTTGAATACCTACTTAGAGCCTTTAGCTATTGGACTGCTATCTCGATGCTTTAGCTGTTGGATAGTTATTTGCATCCTTTAGTTATTGGACAGCTATTGGATACCTATTTGGCTCTCTTAGGTATTGAACAGCTATTTGTATTCTTTAGCTTTCGGGCAGCTATTTGGATCCTTTAGCTATTGGGCAGCTATTGGACAGTTATTTAGATCCTTCAGCTGTTGAATACCCATTTGGATCTTTTAACTATTGAACAGCTATTTGAATTCGTTAGCTTTTCGGCAGCTGTTGAATACCCATTTGGATCGTTTAGCTATTGAACAGCTATTTGAATTCTTTAGCTTTTGGGCAGCTATTTGGATCCTTCAGCTGTTGGATAGCCATTTGTATCTTTTAGCTATTGGGTACCTATTTGGATCTTTTAGCTATTGAACGGCTATTTGAATTCTTTAGCTTTTGGGCAGCTATTGGACACTTATTTGGATCTCTCAAATATTGAACAGCTATTTGTATTGCTTAGCTTTTGGGCAGCTATTTGGATTTTTTAGCTATTGGACAGCTATTTGGATCCTTCAGCTGTTGAATACCCATTTGGATCTTTTAGCTATTGAACAGCTATTTGAATTCTTTAGCTTTTGGACAACTATGTGAATCCTTTAGCTATTGGGTGCCTATTTGGATCTTTTAGCTATCGAACGGCTATTTGAATCCTTCAGCTGTTGAATACCCATTTGGATCTTTCAGCTATTGAACAGCTATTTGAATTCTTTAGCTTTTGGGCAGCTATTTGGTATTTGGATCTCTCAAATATTGAACAGCTATTTGTATTCTTTAGCTTTTGGGCAGCTATTTGGATCTTTTAGCTATTGGACAGCTATTTGGATCCTTCAGCTGTTGAATAGCCGTTCGGATCTTTTAGCTATTAAACAGCTATTTGAATTCTTTAGCTTTTGGTTAGCTATTTGGATCCTTTAGCTATTGGGCAGCTATCGGATACCTATTTGGATGCTTCAGCTGTTGGATACCCATTTGGATCTTTTAGCTATTGAACAGCTATTTGAATTCTTTAGCTTTTGGACAACTATGTGAATCCTTTAGCTATTGGGTACCTATTTGGATCTTTTAGCTATTGAACGGCTATTTGAATCCTTCAGCTGTTGAATACCCATTTGGATCTTTCAGCTATTGAACAGCTATTCGAATTCTTTAGCTTTTGGACAGCTATTGGACACTTATTTGGATCTCTTAAATATTGAACAGCTATTTGTATTCTTTAGCTTTTGGGCAGCTATTTGGATCTGTTAGCTATTGGACAGCTATTTGGATCCTTCAGCTGTTGAATACCCATTTGGATCTTTTAGCTATTAAACAGCTATTTGAATTCTTTAGCTTTTGGTTAGCTATTTGGATCCTTTAGTTATTGGGCAGCTATCGGATACCTATTTGGATGCTTCAGCTGTTGGATACCCATTTGGATCTTTTAGCTATTGACCATCTATTTGACTTCTTTAGCTTTTGGACAACTATGTGAATCCTTTAGCTATTGGGTACCTATTTGGATCTTTTAGCTATTGAACGGCTATTTGAAGCCTTCAGCTTTTGAATACCCATTTGGATCTTTCAGCTATTGAACAGCTACTTGAATTCTTTAGCTTTTGGGCAGCTATTGGACACTTATTTGGATCTCTTAAATATTGAACAGCTATTTGTATTCTTTAGCTTTTGGGCAGCTATTTGGATCTTTTAGCTATTGGACAGCTATTTGGATCCTTCAGCTGTTGGATACCCATTTAGATCTTTTAGCTATTGAACAGCTATTTGAATTCTTCAGCTTTTGGTTAGCTATTTGGATCCTTTAGCTATTGGGCAACTATTGGATACCTCTTTGGATCTCTTAGGTATTGAACAGCTATTTGTATTATTCAGCTTTTGGGCAGCTATTTGGATCTTTTAGCTATTGGACAGCTACTTGGATCCTTCAGCTGTTGGATACCCATTTGGATCTTTTAGCGATTGAACAGCTATTTGAATTCTCCAGGTTTTGGACAACTATGTGAATCCTTTAGCTATTGGGTACCTATTTGAATCTTTTAGCTATTGAACGGCTATTTGGATGATTCAGCTGTTGAATACCCATTTGGATTTTTAGATATTGATCAGCTAGTTAAATTCTTTAGCTTTCGGGCAGCTATTTAGCTCTCACAGCTATTGGACAGCTGTTGGGTACCTATTTGGATCTTTTAGTTATTGGACAGCTATTCGAATATCGATATTATTGGATACCTATTTAGATCCTTCAGCTACAACGAAGCAATGATGCTAGATGAGTGTCTGTGGTCCGGATATCATGAATTCACTGTTGATAATCACTAATGATGCTCCATGATCTTGATCCAGCATCATTAATTGGCTGCAACCAAACCATTACTGTTCACTCGATGAAATATGAACATAACGAATCGTTTCGAACAAGCTTTTACATTCGCCTTCCCACTGTCCGCGCCAGGTAACAAATCGCCGGTGATTCTGAAGGAGGAGAAGCCACCCCTTCCGCCCCCGGAGTATCAGAAGGCCGAGGACGGTGCGGACGTTCCTATGCTGTCGCAGGAGAACTCCGAGGAGCCATATCAGCCGCCACCGCCGTTTGCAACGAATCGCGACAACAATCGTCAGAATCGGCCGAAACCGACGCCCACGTACAGAAAGCCGCCGCCTTACGTGCCGCCCTAACAAAATAACGACGCGACGGTGCACTCGCCAACGCGAAAATACATGCTAGCGATGCTCGGAGATTCACCAACCCACGCGCAAAACCAAAACAATCGTCGCAACAAGAAGCATCATTTTGCTGGCAAACAAGCTGTAAATTCGCGAGGTGCTCGATAATGAGGGATTTTTAAGAGAGACCGAGAGAGAGAGAGAGAGAGAGAGAGAGAGAGAGAGAGAGAGAGAGAGGGAGAGGGAGGGAGAGAGAATTATGAAACGGAAGGAAACAATAAAAAAAAAATAAGAACAAGCCACGGTACGTGATATAAATTCGTATTCGCAAAAATACGAGCAACAAACTTTTATACGCGACTTTACGTTTAAAAAAAAATGAAATTCTCGAAAAAGCAACGTGATCACTTGAAATTTTTCTTCTCGTTCTTCTTTTTTTCTTCTTTTTTCTACTACACTAAAACCCGCGTCACTTTCCGCCAAAGCTGCAGCTGCATAAGTTCTTTTGTCACTTTTGCTTTCACCGTTCATCGAAGAGCGCAACATTGCTCGAAAAAAAAAGGAAAAAAATCGCAAAAAAGGAACACACCGCACACGCGAAACGACCAAAAAAGCAATCTCCGGATGATCGTGGAAACGCAAGATGCATCGCCAAGAAATCACGCGTTGCCTTTTTGTAACGGATTTCACCCTAGATTATAGATTCCACTAGTCCGTCATGGCATCGAACGAACTGAGAAGAACGAAAAACAAGTTTGAAAGAAAAAAAAAACGATGAGATAAAAAAAAAACTCGAATGGAAGGAGAAAAAAGATAGGAACGATACTCGCGACTCGTTTCGAGTAGTCCAGAATTGAATTTGGGCTTGTTTGGGCGCGAAAAGATAAAACGAAAAGTAATGAGAAAAATGAAGAAACGAACTGAACGATAAATTTGAAAAAAAAAAAAACGTACCGGCGCGTAACGTCGAACGAGCATTGTTTTTCTTTTCGCAACGATCAGTGCCATTCTCTAAAGCAATAAGCGTTTTTTTTTTTTATCTATACACGTAGGATTGAAGCGAGAAAACACCCACACTGGCGAACGATGCATATGCTACAGTTAAAACCCGGTTTCAGTTTGAAGAGGGAGATCCATTTGGCAGCTGAAATAAGCGAATTTTCGAGATTTTTTTTCGTGGCGAAACTATTTATTCCACATTATTGAAATTTTATGTACATATAATTACTACTTAATTTTCTGAAAAAAAGAAAAAAAAAACATTTTTTCGCCATTTAAAAACGACGGCTGAGTTGTTCCACGGAGTGCAGCCTAGCGTCCGGTGCATCGATCTCAAACGTCAGAGCCGCGAAGTTTTTGATTTCTGTGACCGACACGCTCCATGTGAACCTGAAAAATCCGAATAAAAGTGAAAATTCGAAAAATGCCACGTGTTCGAAAAAAAGGTCTATTTTTTATAAAATTTTTACTATGGTATTTGTTAATGAAAAGGTTGGAAATTCTTTGGATAAGTGACTTTTCCGAAAGTTAAGTTTGTTTGGGTTTGTTTGGGTCGAACCCAAACAGTAGATAAGGGACTTTTCCGAAAAATGAGTCTGTTCGAGTTGAACCCAAACAAACCCAAACATTGAGATTTTTTTTAGATAAGTGACTTTTCTGAAAAATTAGTTTGTTTGGGTTTGTCTGGGTTGAACCCAAACAATAGATAAGTGACTTTTCCGAAAAATGAGTTTTCGATTTCTTTAGATAAGTGACTTTTCCGAAAAATGAGTTTTCGATTTTTTTTAGATAAGTGACTTTTCCGAAAAATGAGTTTTCGATTTCTTTAGATAAGTGACTTTTCCGAAAAATGAGTTTTCCATTTTTTTAGATAAGTGACTTTTTCGAAAAATGAGTTTTCGATTTTTTTAGATAAGTGACTTTTCGGAAAAATGAGTTCGTTTTGGCTTGCTTGAGTTCAACCCAAATATACCCACGAGACAACCCAAACAAACCCAAACAAACTCACTTATCGGAAGAATTACGAAAAAGTAATTTTGAAAAAAATAATTTTCAAGTAACTTTAGGTTCACGCAGATGGCAATGACGTTTCCTGAAAATGTGACAAATTTCAAAACGATCGATTCGATAGTTTTTCAGTTATCTCGTACGAGGTTCGCGGAAATAATGGTTTTCCGGAAATGGCCTTTGAACTTTCAGGACTAAAAAATGCGACTGCATTACCTACCGAGTAACCCGCGATTCCGGAGCCATAAAGTAGCACCTCAGCTTTCTCGTGGACTTCATTTTCGGCCATTAGCTCTTTCCCACGTTATGAAGAGATCTCCCCCCCTTAAACGCCTTTTACCTAGTTAAAAACCAATCCTGACTGAACGCCTTCCTTGCAAATAGTTTTTTCCCTAGTGAAAACTAAAATTTGTGGTTGGAAATCCAAACTAACCCAAACCGTGACGTCATTCGGGAGCAGTTTTGACTGATTCGTGTCCTTAGAACTTGTTTTTTCAAACAAAGACGAGTTCTAACTAACCTTCAAATTTATTTATCAGCATATTCTAGTTTTTGGGGAAAAAAAACTAGCTGTAACGAAGGCGTTCAGCAAGAACGGCTTTTTACTAGGGAAAAACGCGCTCGAACTGAAAACGGGTTTTACCTCAAAGACACATATATATATAAATACATACAGGGTGTTCAATTTGAAGCGAACCCCTCGAATATCTTTAAAAACCGGTTCGGAGATATTCCGAATTCGAAAGAAAAACCGTGTTTTTTTTTTTATCTGGAATTAAAGCCAAATTTTTAACAGCCAAGAGGGAATTTGCAAAATATCGTTATATATATATATATATATATATATATATATATATATATATATATACATACATACATATATATATATATATATATATATATATATATATATATATATATATATATATATATATATATATATTGCTATCGATCAATTGAACGTACCAAGTACCTACGTCGCATTGAAACACTGCCAGAAAAGACCCGAAGAGAGAGAGAGAGAGAAAAAAAACTTCCGAGGAGAGGAAAATGTCGTCAAGCTCGTTTATCCCCAAATCATTTGAGCAGGGGGGGGGGGGGTTGGTCTAGTATCCTCGCGTACGCTCGAACACGTCCTGGCCAACAACGATACTTTCTCCCCCTCGCGCCCTCTCGGAATGGATGTACCATTTTTTGGCCCCCACGTGGACCATTTACACGCGCATGCCCATCGTTACGCACCTCATTTTTTTACGACGAGAAATTTTGCATCGTTGGAGTGCAACGAAAATGATTTTTCTTTAATTCCCAGATTTACTCTGGCAGACTTGGGCCTGTTTATAATAATAATAATAATATATGGGATATTCCACGCCATTTCAGGTAGCCTGTGACCCGGACCATTTTTGGTTTTCCTGATTTTTTTTTAAATTGTACTCCATGAAGGGAATATCCACACAAATTTTTAGATTTTTATATCTTCTCGTTTAGGACTTGTAATTTTGGAAAAAATGTCGATTTTAGAAGTTTTGGAAACTTCTGAAAGCTGAACCAATTGAGATATCGACAAATGGCACTAGACAATTTTTTTCATTTCGAAGCTACTTACGTTAAAACGTATGAAATGAATTATTAATTATCGATGTCAATGTTTTTTTTTGCTTCTAGAGTGAAAACTATTTTTTTTTAGAGATGATTGCTTTTTTTTTATTTTTCAAAAGATTGTCTAAAATAGAGTGACCCATTCTATGATTTTTAAGACTAGTCTCATGGTGGGCCCATTTTTCCTTCTATTTTTTTTTCGAATTAATCATATTTTTTTAAGATGATTTTTATCGTTTCAATGTCCAATAATGCTATTAACGATTTTGTGACTTCCAATTCGACGTCGACAGGCCTGAAACGGTTTAGTTTTTATTTGTACTGAATTTAACGAAAACATTTTTTTTTTATTCGAAATCACTTTTTCCTGTTAAATTCAGTACAAATGAAAAATAAACCTTTTCTGTCCTGCCGAAGACGAATTGGAAATCACAAAATCATTAATAGCATTATCGGACATTAAAACGATAAAAATCATTTTAAAAAAATATGATCAATTCGAAAAAAAATAGAAGGAACAATTGGCCCACGATGAGACTAGTCTTAAAAATCATAGAATGGGTCATTCTATTTCAGAGAATTTTTTGAAAAATAAAAAAAGTTTTCTCTTTAGATGCAAAAAAACGTTTACATTGATAATTGATAATTTTTTTCATATTTTTTTACGAAAGTATGCTTCAAAACGAAAGAAAATTAAATAGTGTAATTTGTCCATATCTCAATTAGTTCAGGAGTTATCAGTGTTTAAACGTTTCCAAAACTTCTGAAATTGACATTTTTTGGAGAATTACAATTCCTAAAAGAGAAGAGATAAAAATCTAAAAATTGGTGTGGATATTCCTTTCATGGGGTGCAATTTTACAAAAAAAATCAGACAAACGAAAAATGGTCGGGGTCACGGGCTAGCTAAAATGGCGTGGAATATCCCACATATATATATATATATATATAATTCTAACCATGCAAACGTCAAGCCCATTTTTTTCATTTTTCGTCACCTCCGATGACAAAGCACAAAACTCAATTGGTCCAATTTGACAGATGAAAAAAAAAACAGGACCTTGCGGACCCTCCTGCCACTCGCACGAAACGGACCAAAAATGCCCGCGAATGGTACATTCGCGTTACAAGAGACAGAGAGAGAGAGAGAGAGAGAGAGCGTGACGGGAAAAAAGACACACACTGGTCTTCTTTTTATTTTTTTTTCTTTCGAGAAAAAAAAGGACGAAAAAATGAACAAAAAGGAGACAAACGAAGGAAATGGTATCGAGAGACGAAAAAACTGAGCGTTACTTAAAAAGTTACGTATTTACTGTAGTTAAACGAGAATGCGTGTATTTGTGTGCGTGCGTGAATTATATTAGCAATGCTTCCATCGGCGTGCGAATTGCGTCGTGCTGAATATATATCGAAAAAAATAAAATAAAAAGAACAATTGAAAAACAACAACAACAATTAACGCATGATAATAACGTAAATGTATATTCGTATGTTCGATAATTTCGAGCTCACGAGTATTTATAGCGAGTTTATTCGCTATGGAAATACTGCCACCGAAAAGAAAAATCACACAGGCATTTACGTACATTACATATATATATATATATATATATATATATATATATATATATATATATATATATATATATATATATATATATATATATATATATATATATATATATATATATATATATATATATATATATATATATATATATATATATATATATATATATATATATATATATATATATATATATATATATATATATATACATATATATATATTCGTCTTTAACTTTCTTTTTCGTTTCCCTCATTTAGCGTAGTCTAGGATTTGCTAATGTCCTCAAGCGTTCGTAAATTTTCCGAAAGGGCTCATGTGCCTATCGCGTTGCGTTGAACGCACGCGATGAAAAAGTCAATTCCCAGAGACAGACAGAGGGAAATGGTGTAGACGAGGGGCAAGCGAGGCCGAAAGATTTGCGAAAAATTCTTTTAGTTTTAATTATTTTTTATTATTGAAAAACATTATCATTTTAATTATTTTTTATTATTAAAAAATAATTTTCATTTTAATTATTTTTTATTATAAAAAAGTCATTTTAATTTTCATCATATTTTACAGTTGAAAAAAAAATTCTTTTCATTATTTTTCATTATTAGAAAATAATTTCAATAATAAAAAAAGATCCAAGTGCCCAATCGATAGCGAGCTTGAAAATCGTCGCATTTTTTTCACCCGATCTATTTCTTTCTTCTTTTTTTCGTGATTTACGTGAAACTTCACATAGTTACCAAGCCAAAAATAATTAATGTTAATGACAACAAAAAGAAGAGAAAAAAAAACTGGTCGAAATGTAGCTCGTGAAAAAAAATACGAAAAACAAAACAATGAGAAACGAAACAAACAAAAAAATTACGAGAGAAACGAATGAACCGAACACCTAACTGGGTCGAGGGACGGCGATCGGGCCCGAACTTTTCGCAACTGCGCAAACGCTTTCGTTGTCGGCGAGAGATTTTTTTTTTACGTTTTAGCCGCTGCGCTTATCGAAATACAATGACGATGATGATGACGACAAGGTTAATAATAACGATAATGGTAATAATTAATTATTATTATAACGATAATGATAAATGATTTGAGAAATGAGTAAACATTAATATTAACATTAACGAGCGCGTAGTCCTTACGGAGAGTACGGGCTGCCGATTTTTAAATGTAAACGAGGCGAATTTACTTGCGAAGGGTTTTGTCAAGACAACAACAACAAAAAACTAAATATTTTTTAATGGATGACTATTGACGGAGCGAATGAACGGAGCGAAATCTTCAACGAGTATATGTGCGTGGGTGTGTGTCTGTGTGCATGCCAAAAAAGTCGTAAATATAACTGCGTTGAAATTGTACTAATTTACATTGCACAATTGTACTGCGTACGTGATTGAGAGAGAAAATATGAAATGTCCGGAAGTTGATGTATATGATTCAACGATAATTATATGAATTGCGAATTACATATTGTCGATTCACGTCTATTGTAGAAATAACTCTTAGTGAATTAAGAAGTCTAACCTTAAAATATAAATGATCGGACCTTTGTCTTATCAACGCCATCAGCACGAGCGGCTCTTTTATCGAAGTCATCAACACTGCCATGTTGATGATCATCACCAAAGTGACGATCATTGACATCAACACAACCATGATCATCATCATCATCATCATCATCATCATCATCATCATCATCATCATCATCATCATCATCATCATCATCATCATCATCATCATCATCATTATCATCATCATCATCATCATCATCATCATCATCATCATCATCATCATCATCATCATCATCATCATCATCACCATCATCATCATCATCATCACCAGCATCATCATCATCACCAGCATCACCATCACCATCATCGTTATCATCATTATCATCATCATTGTCATCATCATTATCATCATCATTATCATCATCATCATTATCATCATCATTATCATCATCATCATCATTGTCATCATTATCATCATTGTCATCATCATCATTATCATCATCATCATCACCAGCATCACCATCATCATCATCGTTATCAACATTATCATCATCATTGTCATCATCATCATTATCATCATCATCGTCATTATCATCATCATCATCATCATCATCATCATCATCATCATCATCATCATCATCATCACCATCATCATCATCGTCATTGTCATCACGGGCATCGTAATCAACATAATCATCGTCATCACGATCATCAAAATCATTATCATCGTCATCGTCATCACCATCATCATCATTATCATCACCGAGTTCTGAACATTTCAAAATCTGTAGTTCTGTGCTGCGATAAAACCTTGCTTGTTTAAATCTGTCCGTTCTTTTTTTCCCCCCTTTACTCTAGGGAGCACAAAAATACGATCGCATCAGATTCAATGATTTTTTTATAATTACGGTGATTAAATATTCTTTACGAAACGAAACGAAAAACAAGCTTCTCCGACGTTACGAAATACTCATGGTGACCTTTGACCGCATCCCGTTTGCAGTCATGTCGACTGTTGAATTTGTCATGGGCACGGAGAAACTACACGAAACTCGAGGCCGGTTGTAGCGGAGCAGAAGAGGGGGGCAGAGGTGGAGGGGGATTGAGCGATATGGTGATTTGAGACACGACAAAAACATCTTTAAAATTACCTAAAGTTCGCCAAATACTCGTGTTTTATATCGCGATTCCATTTTTCGTATTCCTGCCGTCCAATCCCCCCTCCCCCGTAGGGAAAATCGGGATTTTTATTTTTTAAACAACGAAATGGCGAGACTTGTTGGCGCGTGCAAAAATACCCGGTTAGGTAACTCGCAAGATTTTCCGGGATTTTCACTTACCGCGAGACCGTACAATCCAGAGGGAGGGGGGCAGGAAGGGAGGGGGCTGCGAGCTTTATTTGCTCAATATTACGTATTACCGTGGGATTTCACACGATGCCGAAGACACGCACCAGACTCGTCGCAAGAAAAGTGCGACGAAGGATCCATCCCCTCGGCACTTCGTAACCATCGCGAGACTCGCGGTACGAATTTATGGAAAATCGACAAAATGAAAAACAAACACGCGATTTCAATATCTCACGAAAGGCGCCACCTTCCTGTGGCAATTTTGAAATTGCGACGCATTTCGAACTGGCTGTTATGTCGTATCGATATACATGTGCCTGCACCCCCCCCCCCCCCCCATATCTCTTCCTCGTGAATTTAACGCATTGTGACGATGAAGCCTGCACCCATAGGGTGAAATGATTTTTTTTCCACATGCCCAAAAATATATATACATGTGTATATACTACATATTTGCGATCATTTTGGATATTGTTCAGAGAAATTGGATCATTAGGATTTTCTCGGTTTTTCCTCCGCCTTTTTTTGAAAAAACAATAAACGCTTTGTTATTTGAAAAAAAAAAATGTTATTTTAAGTCATGGGCATCAACGGTGAGAGATTCCTGTTTTTGAAATAGGGCGAAAATTGTTGTAACGGTGAGAACGATAAATACGTTGTCCAAAGGCACTTTCAAGTCGTATGAGAGAAATTATAATGCGACGAGATGAAACGGGCGTCACGCGAAGTTTACGTGCATAAGTAACGATGTAATAATATCGTCGATGATAATACAAGGAAACAAAGAAAAACCACAAGAATGAAAAATGTTGAAAAAGTTATAAACGGTCTGACCGGTGTGTATGTGTGTGTGTTTGTGTGTGTGTGTGTGTGTACACACGTATATGTAAAGTTAAGAGTTAATAAAGTAATTTTAAGCTTACTAAATCTGTGTTATTTATTCCGAATTTTATCCCTTCTTTTTAACTACGAATGAAACATGGATTTTTCAAAAAATGAACAATGAATAAAAATTGTAAACTTTCACCCGTGATTTACAATCGATCATTTTTCATGGGTGATTTAATTACGATTGAAAAAATCATATCGTGCTGAGTATCGATGTAATAATATGAAATCGCTTAACATTCCTTTGTAGTCATTTCGATGTTTGCATCGTTGGATCGCAACAATTATTTTCAATTGACAGCAACAAAAAATTGTTAATTTACCCTATGAAAATCGGTAGAATACTTTTGCGTGGTCTCATTAGAAATTTACGACCACAATTTGCAAAAAATATTTTTTTTATTACAATGATAAAAATAAAGAAATAAAAAAAAATCGTTGCACTCCAACGATGCAAATTTCAGCGCCGTTCTTTATTTCCCGCGATTCGACGAGGATCAAAATTCAATGGGACATCTCACGATCGCTGACGATATGATGAACATTATTATTATTTTAATTAATAAAAGTATTTAATTTCCATTAAATGTATTAATTTTAATTGAATAGAAAAATTCAATTTTAACTAAATAAAATAAATTATTACGGATTAATCATTTTTATTAATTAAAAGTTCACGAGTAATTGTGTAGTAATTTTGTTGTGTATGGTAATTTCCCTATTTACATTTTAAAGATGACAAATTGATAAATGATGCTACCCTAACCTCATCGAGCACACATTTTTCGATATCTCATTTCTTTTTGTCTCGAATCCGAACTTTTGAAATAATTTCACACTAAGATTCACGGTGTCAAAAATTTCGCGATAATGTTTCCTCCCAACGGCAAGTACGTCGTAATAATTTTTTACATCCCATAACAAAGTAATTTTATATCCTCGCGATCTAAAATTACTTTGGCATGGAAATTAATTTGGCGAGAGAGGCGAGTGTGATAAATTCGTCATAAGCAAAAATTCGACTATCCAATATTCCCCAATGGTTTCGAGGAATACGAAATCGCCAAAACTTCGTAACGGTCGAATTCACCTATTGCGAAATAATTCTTTTTTTTTATCCCGGGCTCTGAGAAATCCTCGGTACAACGGCGTTCACGGTGAGTAAAAAAAAAGTGCTTTAAATTCATGCGATTCCTAAACGTTCGATGACGTAAGCGTTCCGCATCTCGTTCGATGTTGAGCGGCTGCGAATAATGCGCTGAATATATTTCTATTCTTCTCTCATAACCCACTCGCGATTCTACGGAAACGAATATTTATTTGGAAAATGCGCCGTGCGTCGGCGAAAATTCTTCGGGCACGAACATAATACACATTGATGTATTTCAGCCAGTTGGTGAGGGGAAACCGCGAAATTTGCCGTGCATACAGTAATCGAAAATATACAGGAATTTTCTCCGCTAAAAACCGAACAATTGTAGTTTATCAATGGATAAAAACGATTCAACAATTTTTCAACTAGTTTCGGAGAATACAAAAAACGTATTTTATTTTTTTGTGAATCCATTTACTAATTTTGAAACTAGATATAAACGAATAGTCATACAATTATAACAACAATAATAATAATAATTACGATGATGATGATGATGATGATGATGATGATAGTTATAATAACAAAATAATACCCGAAAAATAGTTTTCATATTTTAAATATTATACATAATAATGACAATAATAATAATAATGATGATGTTCATGATGATGATGATGATGATGATAATGGTTATAAAAACAAAATAATTCCCTAAAGAATAGTTTTTATATTTTCAATATTATACATAATAATGATAATAATAATAATGATGATGATGATAATGATGATGACGATGATGATGATGATGATGATGATGATGATGATGATGATGATGATGATGATAGTTATAATAACAAAATAATACCCGAAAAATAGTTTTCATATTTTAAATATTATACATAATAATGACAATAATAATAATAATAATGATGATGTTCATGATGATGATGATGATGATGATAATGGTTATAAAAACAAAATAATTCCCTAAAGAATAGTTTTTATATTTTAAATATTATACATAATAATGATAATAATAATAATGATGATGATGATAATGATGATGATGATGATGATGATGATGATGATGATGATGATGATGATAATGGTTGATATAATAAAAGAATTCCCTAAAGAATAGTTTTCATATTTTGAATATTATACATAATAATGATAATTATAATGATGATGATGATGATAATGATGGTGATGGTGATGATAATTATAATAACAAAATAATACCTGAAGAATAGTTTCCATATTTTAAATATTATACATAATAATGACAATAATAATAATAATAATGATGATGATGATGATGATGATGATGATGATGATGATGATGATGATGATGATGATGATGATGATGATGATGATGGTTATAACAACAAAATAATTCCCTAAAGAATAGTTTTTATATTTTGAATATTATACATAACAATGGTAATAATGATGATGATGATGATGATGATGGTGATGATGAGGATGCTGACGGTAATAATATAAACAAAATAACAATCAAACAATACCTATAATTATTTATAATAATGAAAATTATAATAATAACAAAATAATATCAAAATAGTAATCATGAAAATAACAACAAACAAAAATCTAATGAATAAATAAAAAACTCGGAAAAAATCTTCACAACGACAATAATTTTTTTCATTTTTATTATTGTTTTAACGATATCAATTATTTGTACTGCTATTATTATTATTACTTGTCGTTGTTAATATTATACGTATTATCATTGCAATTATTTAATCATTATGATTATCATGATTATTGTTGGGCATGAATATCAAGGTTATCTCTGGATCGAGTAAAACTACAATGGCATGCGGTAAATATAGCAATGACAGGTTAATACGTTTCACTACGCATTTGTGAATCATCAATTATTTTATGCATGAATATATACGTATAGTAACGATCGTAGCAAGTTGGACGGTATCAAATTTGTATGTCACCTGCGCAAACTCACCAACCGACAACGAGCTATTGTTCCCCTACGCCACTGTGCAAAAGAAGTCTTCGAAATTCCTATATTTCAATAGCAGGTGTTGCATATAAAATGCAATTTTCTATACAAGGAGTTCATGCTCATTGCAGTGTATTTACCGCTTATTTTCATGCAGCCATTTAATTGCACGAGCTTGAAGGGAAAAACGATAAACGCCGATGCAGTTCAGTCGTTGTGTTCCCGAGAAAATTGGCCTACTGGGAAGGTAAAATAATGAATTTTTGCAATACACGCGAACGCGGTATGTGCATTTCTGAAAAGGAAAACGTCGTATCGAGGTCGTTCGAGTACAGATCGCGAACGGTTTCGCGCTTTGTAGCATCCATACGTCGTTTGTACGGAGTTGGGAAACGCCTGTCCTTGTTCGATTATTGATAATTAAACGTCCAGGAAGCGACGTCATGCCTCGTAAGCCGCGGAATATCACATACATATATATACATATATAAATATACAGGGTGTTTGGCTCATGGACCGACGAATTTTCAGGGGATTTGGGGGCTCATTTGCTAATTTTTTCACCCTTGGACCCTTTGTCCTAAGTGTCACGGTTATTGAGATATGATTTTTTTCGTTTTTTTTCAATTACCCGAAATTTCGCCTTCAAATCATCGTGATTTTTTTATTTATGGTTGCAGTAGCACGAAATAACTGTTGTTGTATTCTGCAATGTATGTTTATTATGAATAAATCATCATTTGATACAATTGGTTTCAAGAAAGTGACTCTTGATCTTCTAGTATTAAAAATGTTCAAAAGAATGAAAAATTTCCACTCCTAAATTCATTATAAAAAAAAAACTTATTCTCTTTATTTTGATCACATAATGAATTACTTCTATGACATGTGGCATACCGTTGGAAAGGGTATAAGTTACAGAACTTTTTGAAACAAAGCTAAGTTCGAAATAGCTTTTAGTTTTTTTTTATAATGAATTTCGAAGTTGACATTTTTTATACATTTACGCATTTTTAAGACTTTGGATGCTCATGAAACATGTTCTCGAAACCAATTGTATCAAATAGTGATTTATTTATAATAAACATACATTGCAGAATACAACAAAAGTCATTACAACCACAAATAAAAAAGTTATGACGATTTAAAGGCGAAATTTCGAGTAATTGAAAAAAAAACGGAAATACATATTATCTTAATAACCGTGACACTTAGGACATTGGGTCTAAGGGTGAAAAAAGTAGCAAATGATCCCCCCAATCCTCCAAAAAATTGTGTCGGTTCATGTGCCACACACCCTGTATATGTATATATATATATATTAATATTAATTGTGGGCACGTGGAAATTTCGATTCGTGATTATTTTTTCTATTATTATTATTTGTTATCATTACGACTAAAGTGCGGCCCTCGATATTGTACGAAAAGCTAGGTTTAAATACAACAAATATTGATCGATTGTTATCATTATTTTATTATAATTTATTTTGCTGCTGCTATTATTATTATATTTTTATTTACCATTCGTTGACACCGGTAGACTAAGTGCTCTTTTTTTCCAACGCCGACGATTATGACTGTCGAAGATTTAGTAAATGTTTGGATTTTTTGTTTCTATTTACAAGGCTTTGATTGAAAAAAGAATTAGTGTGAAATGCGGGTGTGAAGGTGACGAAATATTGGCGCCGTCGGGGTCGTCGTAATCATGGAATTATAACGATTCATCAGTTTTTGATTGAGTCTAGTTATTCTTAGATTGATTTTTTAATTACTATTATTGATGTTGGTTGTACTTCCTCTTTGTCTGCCTCTTCGTCTTCTTCCTCTTCTGATTATCATTATTATTATCAGCTTTGTTGTTGACATCGCCATGTCGGTGGAATGGATGGCCGCCATGTTGTTCATAAGTCGAATATCCATAAGTACGAATATCCATAAGTCGAATATCCATAAGTGGGTATAGAGTATAAATGAGTGCCAGAAATGGCGGGAGGTAGAGATAAGTGAGTTTGTTCGGGTTTGTTTGGGTTCCGTCTATACTCACTTTTCCTCTGCCTCCCGCCATTTCGGGCACTCATTTCTACTCTATACTCACTTATGGATATTCGTACTTATGGATATTGGACTTATGGATATTCACTTATGGATATTCACTTATGGATGTTCGATTTATGGGCATTCGAATTATGGATATTCGACTTATGGATATTCGTACTTATGGATATTCGCACTTATGGATATGCGCAGTTATGGATATTCGTACTTATGGATATTGGACTTATGGATATTCACTTATGGATATTCACTTATGGATGTTCGATTTATGGGCATTCGAATTATGGATATTCGACTTATGGATATTCGTACTTATGGATATTCGCACTTATGGATATTCGCACTTATGGATATTCGTACTTATGGATATTCGACTTATGGATATTCCACTTATGGATATTCGACTTATGGACATTCGCACTTATGGATATTCGTCCTTATGGATATTCGTACTTATGGATATTCGCACTTATGGATATTCGCACTTATGGATATTCGTACTTATGGATATTCGACTGTGGATATTCTCCCCCCATCATCCTATCCACCTAAAAAAAAATCGCGAAAATCGGCTATTTTTCGGGCGGTCACACTGTGATGATTCCTCAAGTTACTTATAATTTAAGTTAAAGTTACAACGAATCGATCCATATTCGTACTTATGGATATTCGACTTATGGACATTCGCACTTATGGATATTCGCACTTATGGATATTCGTACTTATGGATATTCGTACTTATGGATATTCGCACTTATGGATATTCGTACTTATGGATATTCGTACTTATGGATATTCGCACTTATGGATATTCGTACTTATGGATATTCGTACTTATGGATATTCGTACTTATGGATATTTGACTGTGGATATTCTCCCCCCATCATCCTACCCACCTAAAAAAAATCGCGAGAATCGGCTATTTTTCGGGCGGTCACACTGTGATGATTCCTCAAGTTACTTATAATGTAAGTTAAAGTTACAACGAATCGATTCATTTAGGGGGTAGTTTTTAACTTAAAAAAAATCTCGTTCGTTTCACCGTCATCGCAACGAGTACAAAATGACAGAGCAGACTGATGAAATTATAGTCGTTGCATCGCGGTCCTTACGATGAAGGAATATTTTCCTAATTGGGACACTCCGAGTGGAGCAATGAGAGTCGAATTTGAGACTCTCATTGTCAGTGAAAAATGCAGCCCTCAATTTGCCATGATTGCATTAATGGCGATTCACGGGCGGGGCAAAGGGGGGGGGGGTAAATCTCAAATTGCTGAGCAATTGGCGATAAGACGGTTATCAGGTGGCGCTCGATGATTCCAGTCACGAGAGAGCTATGATTAATAGACTTCGCGCACGTGTACAGTGACACGTACGGAGAGAGACGCGTGCGTGAGATAAAAAGATGCAAATACGGCAATGAAAATTGAGAAGTACAGTTAGAGGATGAAAGCGCTTCGATAGTAACGAACGGCCTCTCGCGAGTCGTGGCAAAACGAAACTTTATTATCAACATTCCGCTCGACGTCACGAGCACGAGTTCGTCCGCAGGCAGGGGCGGATTTACGACTGTGCCGCTTCAGGCGGAAACACGAAATCCGTGGGAATATTTTTTTGGAATTTTTCTCGAAAACAGCTCGGCCGAATGGCTCGAAACTTTGACGGTCAACGTCAAAGTCCACCGGTAACGGGAGAAGGACCTGGGACTCCCGGATTTTCGTCCCGCTGACGCAAAAGAATTGCAGATTAACGGGGATCGAGAAAGCTTAGGAAATGAACTTCCGGTTGAGAGAGCTGCGATACACTGATAAAAACGATTTAGCGAATCGACTAAATGCGTTTATTTGAATTAAGGGGTTAGGCCACAGTAACGGGTATAAAATCATGTGCGAATTTAACAATTTTTTTTTCGTATGAAACAGTGATTCACTCATAAAATTAATTACACATCTATTTAGTGTGAATATCAAACTGTTAGAAAAAAAATATGTATTTTTTTTTTCGATGTACAAAATGGCTGACTACTAATATTCTATTTTGTTGTCTTTTTTGGCGTGCGGTGTGACATTTAGCATCCACAATTTTTTACATAGAACAAAAAACAAAAATTCTCGTCAATCTACATTGGAATACCTAGAGAAGTACGTACGGAATTTAAAAAATATTATTTTATTCAAAAGTTGTACACTGTAAAAAAATATATGAAATTTACAATACATTTAAGATACAAAAGAATTGAATTTTACGAACTCGGTAGATGAAATTAAATTTCAAGCACTTGTACCGTCAATTTAAAATAGGAACATGAAATTCTAACGTGGATATAGAATTTAATAGATGCAACATGGAATTTCAAAGACAAGTTTGTAAATTTGTGGAAAATGTATTGCATTAACCCGTGTCTTTAATTGAAAATTACTACAGATGTATAATAAATCAACTATAAAAAAACGGAGCATTGAAAATACAAAACAAGTTTGAAATTTATTTACAGCAGCCTGAAAAATATAATATATGTGAAACTGAATTTTACGATACGTACAATGCATGATCACAACAGATTTATTTAAAAGTGCCCAACTGGAATTGAAAAAAAAATTCATGAACGCTGACGAAAATCACATGAAACAGTGTGAAAATTATATTAAATTTACACTACATTTAAGGCACAAAAGAATTGAATTTTACGAACTTAATATACGAACGAATTTAATATACACTCGTATATTGATATCAGCAAATGGTTCTTGATTTCAATATACTTGGATGTGATTATTTCTTTACACGTGCATTATTTTTCAAACGCACAAGTATATTAATATTACGGAGCTACACTTTCATTTTTAAAATAACCTGTTTTGGATTTTCAAAATCGTATCTGAAATTTCATAAGCGGTATCCGCATAAAAACTTCCTACACTTGTGTATTAATTTTTATACAGATTTTTTTTACAGTGTAGGAATTTAAATTGATTTGTAGGTATTTGAATGAATTTTCAGTGAAAAATTTCGTACAAAACTGCTCATAAAATGAAAAGGTTTCGATTAATCAGAAATTCCGTACGTACTTCTCTGCGAAATCCAATTAGGAACATAACTTTTCAATTTGAAGTAAATCGAGTGAAAATTGTTGAAGTTATTTGTCACGCCAATTGGAAAACAGCTGTTTCGAGAAAAACGACTTTAGAGTCTTAGGTACTCTATGGCTGTGCCAGAGGTGGGCTTACGTTATACGCTCAAAGTCGGTGAAAAAAAATGTTCTTGCTATCAATCGAATAGTAACTTATTCTTATGATGATAAAGCACCGTTTTAGCGAGAAAAAAAATCGATTTTTTTTTAACTCTACCATGGCCTTACCCCTTAACAACATTTTTGTGAAAACAATGTTTTTTTTATTCTACTATTCCAGAGATTTATTTTATATTTATTCGTTCGTTTAAATCAAGATCTATTTAGCAGCGTTGAGTAGGAACAAATTTATATGCTTCTAGTAACTTTGGTATTTGGTATTTTTTTTTACTCAACACAATATTTAGTCGTATAGAGTAAATATGTCTATTGAGGTTTTTCCATGCGAATTAACTAGCAAATACATAGAGCGGTAGTACACTCTGTGGCCGCGGTGTGGCGCCGGGCGCCGAGGCTTCTCCCGCGAGCCACGTGTACTCCGAGCGAGCATACAACTGAGTCCGCGAAACGCATCGACGCGCCTCGAATTTTGCACATTTTCGCTTGTGTTCGGCCGAGTGTATTCCGAACGATGTGGGAATTATACGTCTCGTGATATATGCAAGATAAACATCCTCCTCGTATATATCGAGACGGTGGTGATACAAAGTGATATTTTGAAAATATTTCTTCATCATTAAGCATCGTTAACAACACGAATAAATATGTATCGTATATGAGAAAATATGGTAAATTTGCTCGTCGCTAAACAACATACTAGTAATTCGAATGCAATTTTTCATTCGTTCGAAATAACAGTATATTTAAACTCAAGACACATTGACTTTGCAAAAGCAGATATATTTTATTTAAATATATCTCTGGTACGTTTAAAACAACCATGTGCTTTGATACAAAACGGATTTATAAAATTGTCCTTACATAAGCATTATTTAATGCTTCTGTAAGAAAAAAATATATATTCTACAAAATAGAATCACAGGAGGCCCCGAGGCGACAAAAAAAGTTATCTGATTCAATTAGATCCTAGTTAGAGAAAAACACCACTGTGACGGGCCGAAAAAGGTCGTTTCTGCCGATTTTTTTTCTGCTAGATTATTTATTTAAGATTTGGAAGAAAGGTCGGGTATTAAGGCGTTACCACCACTTGTAGCGCAAAAAAAGGCCTTTTTCATGAATTTTTTTAAAGAAAACTACAAAACTTTTTTAATCGATCAATATACCATCTTTAAGAACACATCTTGAAGAGCGTTCAGTAATTTTTTTATTGAAAAATATTACATTGTTTAGTGGCAAATGGCCGTCAATGAAATAATGCTTTTAAATACACGGTTTGCGGTGACCAACATTGCGGCGAAGTGGATCATCTGAAAAAAAAATGCGGACGGATTTAGTCAAATATAAGTATAAACTAGTCTTTAATCGAAGGATTTTAAAAAATATTCATTTTTCACAAAATGGCGGACGGTCAAAGTTAATGGTTCGATTTTAACGAAAAAGAACGGCCGTTTTTTGGCTATAAAACGGCCATATTTTTTTCGAAAAAAAAAATCGAACGATTAAAGACTACATTTTTATGTATTAAATAAGCCTGCAAAATTTCAAGAAGATCGGTTCATTAGTGTTCGAGTAATCTTGGTCACCGACTTCAGAAATGCCATTTTGAGAAAAACGCGTTTAAAGTTTCTCTTTCAACGCTCTTTCAACACGGATTCTTCTCTTTCAACGCTCATATCTCAGTCAATTTTGTTCGGATCGACTTGAAACTTTCAGGACATATTCTCAGATACTTATACTTCAAAAAAATGCAATAAAAAAAATCGATTTTTTCAAAATCGCAAGTGGGGGTAACCCCTTAAGCGTACATTAAACTTATTTTGTTGAGATTTTATTTTGAAAAATTAAAAACTAACAACGGTGTTGAGAAATAATAGAGCCTGTTTAAAAATGTGGTCCGACGGCCGCATCGATAACTCGAAAATAGGTGGATCTGAGAAATAGTTGAATCCAAAAATTCGAATAAAAAAAGTTTTATAATCTATATAAATGTAGTTCTCGTTGTACGCAGCCGCTTTTCGAGAAAAAAAAATCGCGAAATAGCTGGCTTTAAAAAAAAAGTGTAATTTTGGAGTAATGTTTACACATATTTTGGTGCTTGGAAAATGGTCATTTCAAACAACGGCTACGTGCAACGATTGCTACAGCAATTACGATTTTTTTTAAATTGAAAATCGGACAATTATAGCTATAATTATGATTTTCATAGAGTCTGTAACCTTTTTTTTAGTATAATAAAAGGAATCGGAATTCTTTTTAGAGGGATTATTCGGCATATATTTAAGTATAGAATTTTTTATTGTTAGTTTTGTACACAATGGCGGCGAGACAGCAAATCTTCGAAATGATCTTTTTGATAAAACACCTCCAATAGCGGACAAATTTCCATCGAAATATAGTATCAGAAACAAAAAACAAACAAACAATAATCTATACACTATAGGCTACAGAAGTACGCAGGGATTTTTTATTTAATCATATTTTGTAAAAATAGTGCTCGTGTGACCAAAAAATTCGATTTTCTCCTAAACATATAAGCAATAAATTAGTGATGAAATAAAAAGTTTCAATTGAATAGGAAAAACCCTACGTACTTCCATAAAGACGGTAATTGTGTAGCTACTGTCAAACATTTTAACTGATCCATCCAGCCGTGTTGAAGTAATGTGTTTGCTAAGATCGAAAAAAGTTGTTTTCGAGAAAAACGAGAAAAAAAATATATGGACCAGGCATTGCCGATTAGCGGTAATTATAAACACATTTTTGTAAACACATTACAAAACTTTAAACGCGTTTTTCTCGAAAACACGTTTTTAAAAATGGCTGACATTCTCCTGACCGCTGTAATTAACATATCGACCTGAAATTTAGAGAGCATACTCAGAAAATATGTCTTCACGGAATAACGGATCGTTTTTTTGATAGATACATTTTTGCATTTATTATTTATCTTTTTATGCGAAAAAAAACGCGAAAAATCGATTTTTTTTTTAATTGCCGCCATTTTCCGAAATTTGTACTAAACGAAAAACCCATCCGTCATTCCATGACCAAAGGGTCACAGATTGATAATATGCTTTGAATTTGTGTTTCAGATCAACAAAGAGGGGGCAGTGATGTCAGCCGTTTACCTCCCGCGATTTGAGGACCTGTTTTCGCGGAGGTGCAACGGCCGCCATTTTGGTTTTAAAAAAAAAAAAAAAATTTTCAACGTTCCGTTTATCATGAATAAAAGCAAGAAAAAACCGCACTCAAGAAGCTTTACTCGTTTCCTTTAAAAAAAATAAAATGTAAACACCTGAAATATGGCACACCAAGGACAGAGTCTCCGTTAACTTGAAATGTTTGTGTGTACCGCTTGAAATCAACTAAACTTTCTTAACATTGTAAAAGCACGCATTTCGACACTCGACCGTTACGTTCTGTGAAAAAATAACGGAGAAAATTTCCGAAAACTATCGTACAGGTAATTGCTGATAATTATGGCGAAGTGTTAATACAAATGTTAAAAAGTTCACAAAAAAAAAAAGAAACTGACGAAATATTGCCAGGCCATGGCCTGTTTCGGCCGCAGGGAAATCCACTGCTGAATGCACGAGTCGAAGTATCGTTAAAAATCGTTATCGTCAATGATAAAGGCCGACGGATTTTTTACGAGGACTTTCTTTCCCACGTTTCTTGGTTCGATCTTGAAATTGCGAGGAATTGTGTCAGTAAGTTCGACAAGGAAAGATCGAGTCATTTTTTCGAGCAACGTGATTCATTCGCGAGCCAATATATGACAACCTGTCATGACAAGGTGATGCCTAGCTGGCACACGTCATTACTTTTTTTCTTCTTAATCAACCTTTATCCACAATCGTCTTACTCGGAAGGATCATTGATAGAGTATCAATGATTGACGGCGATTCATTTTTAAAAGGTTCTTTATCATCGATAATTGATTTTTAAGAGGTCTTCGGCGATATCAACGTTGGCCTTGACATTGCAAGAAATTGTAACAATGATTATTGGAAATCGATAATGTATTGATCCTGTCAATACATTTTCAATGCCAATTCGATACTATTATAATTAATTACCGTTATTATTATCTAAAAAATTGAAATTAATTTAATTACTTAATTGTGATGCAGGATTATCAAATTAGCTAATCAATCGTGATACTGGACGATGCAATTAATAATATTGAACTATAATAATAATTATTATTAGTAATCATTGATAGCCTAATATGCATACTGGATATTCAATTTACTGAATAATCTCGATGCTGCATTATCAAATAAATAATATTCAATAATTGTCATCATTATAATTAATGATACTATTTTCGCTATATGAAATATTAAATTCATTTTTGGTTGCAATTCTAGATTAGCAAAATAAGTGAATAATTGAATGTTTGTCAATTATCTTATCATTATTATTATTATTATTAATCATTATTAATGCTATTATTATTCTTATTGATATTGATATTAATATCGCAATATTATCTAACGAAGATTTGAATTATTGTTATCAATTGTGGATTATAGTATTATATTTACTAGCTGTTCATACAATTATTATTATCATTGATAGTTATTGATGCTCCCTAACAATGATATCGAATTGCCAATATTAATAGTGAATTATAGAATAATATAAAATCATTGTTCTTCCGAATATTATTATTATTCTCGTTATTATTTCCATTGATAGTTATTGATACAACCTGACAATGATATTGAATTGTTAATATTAATAGTAGGTTAGCAAATAATATGAAATAATTGTTGCTACTATTATAGTTATTATTACAAGTTATTGATATTAATAATCATCATTATTATTGTGAATTGTTTACATTAATAATGGATTATAAAAGAATAAAAAACCATTATCATTACCATCGATCGTTATTGATACAACCTAATTAATAGCGAATGATAAAATAATATGAAATAATTGTTCTTACGATTATTATTATTATTCCCATTATAATTCCCATTGATAGTTATTGATACAACCTAACAATGATTTTGAATTGTTAATATTAATAGTAGGCTAACAAATAATATGAAATAATTGTTGCTACTATTATCATAATTATAACAAGTTATTGATATTAATAATCATCATTATTATTGTGAATCGTTTACATTAATAATGGATTATAAAAGAATAAAAAACCATTGTCATTACCATCGATCGTCATTGATACAACCTAATTAATAGCGAATGATAAAATAATATGAAATAATAGTTCTTACGATTATTATTATTATTCTCATTATAATTCCCATTGATAGTTATTGATACAACCTAACAATGATTTTAAATTATTAACATTAATAGTAGGCTAACAAATAATATGAAATAATTGTTGCTACTATTATCATAATTGTAACAAGTTATTGATATGAATAATCATCATTATTATTGTGAATTGTTCATGTTAATAATTGATTATAAAAGAATAAAAAATCTTTATCATTATCGTCGATAGTTATCGATACAACCTAACAATCATATGAAATTGTTAATGTTACTAGTGGGTTAACGAATACCATGAAATATTTGTTATTACTATTATCATTATTATTTCAAGTTATTGATATTAATAATGCATTATTAAATAATATAAAATAACTGTTATTACGATTATGTTAATAATGAGCTATTTGCAAGTAATATCAAACGTTCGTAATTTTAATCATTATGCAAATGATTTTTTTATTCCACGATAATCCATTATTAATACAAACAATTAACATTATTACAATTCCAACGATTATTTCCAATAATCATTGTTAAATTATCGTGTTAATTGTGTATATTAATAATGGATTATCAAAGAAGAAAAAAATCATGTTCATGATAAAAATTACGAACGATTGATGTTCCTTGCAAATTGGTCATCAAATCGAAATTACTTATTCAAGTAATTCGAATTGCCCAATGGAGTACATTTCATTGACGAGAAAATACGAATTTGAGTAAACGTATCTAATTCATTTGTTCTTATCTCTCCCACCGCGGCTGTGTGCGCATCACGTGTGGACGCACAACGATACGGATCTGCCATTCGGCATCCGCACGAAGCACACAGGCGCACGTGCGTGCGCGCGAGTTAAATTACTACGACGTCGTATACCCACGCGCAGCGCACTCGTCCGAGGATATTCGAAAGGCGGCGATCAGGGGGGGGGGGGGGATACGTCGGACGTGTAAATATTTACCGGCGCATGCGCAGTAACACGTATTCGGGGTCACGTGACGACGCGACTTATAAGCCGGACGGGGACCGGCCGGTCTTTACATTCGTTGGAACTGTCGCGGAGACCGTGACACGACACGTTCGCTCGACGCGTACCGATCAACGTGAAAATTCGAAATTTCGCAATAAATCCCCAAAAACACGGTTTTCACGGGAAAAAAACGTTAAAAACAACTGCGATCACGTGACATTGTGGAAATTTTGAGTTTACGATTTTCGAAAAAAAAAAAAACAAACAAAAACATCGCGTTCGCCCGCATTCTTTGTTCTCGCGAGTGTTTCGGACGATCGAAAATTTCCGTCGGAGAAATCCTCGCCGTTGCGTGAAAGTCAGGATTTTTGAGTTTTTTTGAGTTTTTTTTTTGGAATTTTTTTTGAGTTTTTTTTTTTGGAATTTTGTTTGGCAATTTTTTTGGTCGACCGCAAAATCGGAAGATCGCTGGAGGTGTGTGCGCGAGGATTGAGTGATTCGCACGAAACTGCGGCGAGCCGAGTACCGAATTAGGCGGGTTCAGTTCGAACGAAAGTTCGAACAACTGGGCAAAACGAGCGGGAGCGGCCTTTACTCGGATCTCAACTTTTCCGATCTCAATTTCCGGTAGAACCTCCCCCCCACCCCTGCACCAACTGAGATGGCCGATATGTGGAACGAATGGGACTACTCGAGCTCGAACGGTAAGTGCCATTTCGACGATTAGCTCTGATAAATATTTGCACACGTGCGAAGATTAAAAGGCCGCCGCGTCAAACGTCGAGATTGCGCGAACTATTCTCCGACTGCAACAGCGCTATGGTCTGTTCCAACGACGAAAATATCGGCCAGCGATGTTTTTTTTAGTGAAATATTAAAAAATGAAGAAAAAGAATGGAAAATATCAATGGACGAATAAGCTGGGAGACAAAGGCGAATAAGCATGGCAAACATGCGACTAGGGATGAATGAAGTGTGACGAAAACAAATTGTTGAAACGAAAAGATTGAGGCATGGTAAATAAATAGTGTGATGGGAGGAATTAAATAACTATTTTTAAAAAAGCGAATTTATGGCGCAATGAATGAATAAACTGCAGAAAGAAACAAAAATGAGTATTAAAAAAATGTAAGCCACGTAAAGTCAAAATTATAAAATAATGTAGCCAATTTTAAAAAAATACACTACATAAAAATTATGTACATTACATATGAATGAAGAGTTTATGAATTTGTGGTTTTAATTTTCTTCTACAGTTAATAACTGTAGAAGAAAATGAAAACCACAAATTCATAAACTCTTATGAAAAATCAATTAATAAGTAAATTTAAAAAATTGATTTTAAGCCGCTACGAATGAAGAAGTAATCATTTTTTTAAAGGCAAATAGATCATTCGATATTGTTGTTAAAAAAAACGTAAATAGATAAGTAAAAATTATTAATAAATAATGTACGCCACATTACATAAAGTAACTATAATAAAAAGTAACCCATTTGAAAAGACACATTACATTTAAAGGAACAACATTATACAAATTAACTATATAAACAAAAAAATTCAAGCCACAAATTAATAAATTGCAACGAAAATCGAGTAAACAATGACATTTTTTTTATTTATTTCAAGCCAAAAGAAATAAGTAATAATGACAACAAAAAACGTAATAAGATAAGTCAATATTGTCGAAAAAAAAAACAAATAAATGAGTAATAATGAAAAGAAAAGTAAATAGATGAGTCAAAATTGTCAGTAAGAAATGTGCGCCACATTGCATAAATTAACTTTAACAAAACAAATCAAAGCTACTAATTAATAAATTCCAATGAAACTTCAATTAAGGCTTTAGGCCACTCTAGAGGCCGAAAAAATAGGCTTTTTGGGGATTTTTTTTCAGAAAAACTACAAAATAAATCGAGATTACAAAAAAGGGTGTTTATCATACATATCAGTACCTGTGTACAATAATTTTTTTGAAGCGATTCATTTCAAAATGGCTGCTGTGCAGCGTTTATCTCAAAAGTGCATTTTTTTGTTGGCCGGGAACATAACTGAGACAATTTTCAACCGATTCACTTGAAATTTTGAATATATCTTGAAAAATACATTGTCTATGGAAGTACGTAGGATTTTTTTTATATTGCATAGTTCATTTATTATTAACGATTATTTAGCTTTTTTAGGCAAATTTTTCACTTTCCAAAAATTGGCCTAAAAAATTGTCAGATAATTGTTAATAACAAATGAACTATGCTAAAAAAAAATTCTCGGTACTTCCATAAACAATGTATTTTTCAAGATACATTCAACGTTTCAAGTAAATCGGTTGAAAATTGTCTGAGTTTGTTTCCGACCAACTTAAAAAATGCAGTTTTGAAATAAACGCTGCACAGCCGCCATTTTGAAATGAATCGCTTCAAAAAAATTATTGTATTCAGTCACTGATATGTATGATAAACACCCTTTTTTGTAATGTCGATTTATTTTGTAGTTTTTCTGAGAAAAAAATCCCCAAAAAGCCTATTTTTTCGGCCTCTAGAGTGGCCTGACCCCTTAATGACTAAATTGAACAAATTGTTTTCAAGCCACAACAAATAAATAAGTAATTAAAATAAGTAAGTAATAAAAACAACGCTGCGGCTAGCCGTCCGGTTATCGGACGAATAAGCACATGTTATTCGTCCGGATAGCGGCTCAGTTCACGCAGTTCACGCCGTACAACGCGGCAAACAATCGAACACAAACGAACAACCTGAACAAACAAATCCAAACGAACAAACCCAAATAAAAAAATCCAAGCAAACAGCCCCGAACAAACAAACCCAAACAATCAAATCTAAACAAACAAATCCGAACAAAACAAATCCAAACAAACTCGAACAAACAAATCTAAACAAACAAACACACCCCAACAAACAAATCTAAACAAACAAACACTCCCCAACAGACAAACCCAAACAAACAAAGAAACGTATACAAACAAATTCAACTAACCCCAAACAAAATTATAAAGATTTGATTCGGACGAATACGTGTAAATTATCCGTCTGGATAGTTTGTTTAACAATTGAACACATTCTATCCGGACGATTATATATATGTTATTCGTCCGGGTACTAGCCGACACGAATCACAATAATATGTACGTCTACTGGCAATACGGCGTGAACTGAGCCGCTATCCGGACGCATAACATACGCTTATTCGTCCGATATCCGGACGGAGAAACACTCCGTAAAAATAATTAAGGTAGTTCCTCTGCGAAAATCTCAACCAAAAGTTTACATACTATGTTCATGTTTAAAAGATTGATAATTGGTTCAATTAGTAATAAATAAAATTAAAGACTACGCAATATTGACTCGGTACTAGTAGATAATACGATGGATATAATTTATTGCCGTAAAATATATTTTATATTGTGTTTTTGATCTACCATTGCCAGTAAACTTTTTGCCGGGACCGTCCAGGCTTTGCCCCAATTGTTTTTTTTCCAGGCTTTACCAGGCTTTGCACCAAAATTGTGAGGGCTTCTCATGGTTATATCTTGGAAACTAGATGGTGAATCATTCTCATTTTTTTTCACATTATGCGTGATATCTTACTCTAGCTTATCCTCGTTTTTTATCAATTTCTTAATTTTAGTTTTGACGGTAGAATTAATGATGCTCAGTTTGCCCATCATAACGCATTTGTTACGTGTAAACCAAGCCAACTTTAAGTGTAACTATCTCAGGTTTGGGGTGGTCAAACTTATTCAAATTGCACAGATGTTTGGGTAATGTATTAAATAACATATACGTCAAATTTCAACCATTTCTTAATTCAACTCTTCTGTGGAGGTACTACCTTAAATGAGTAATAAAAACAAATAAATAAGTAATAAAAATGAAGAATAAAACGTAGATAAATAAGTCAATATTGTAAAAAAAAAAAAACTTAAATAGATAAGTGGAAATTGTCAGTAAAAAAATGTAGCCAGATTACATGAATTAACTATAAAAAATACAAATCAAAGTCACAAATCACTAAATTCCACTGAAATTGAAATAAATAACCAAACATAAGAAATTGATTTCACGCCACATCTAATGACTAATAATGACGACAAAAAACCTCATTACACCAGTCAATATTTTCGAGTCTCGGAAAAGTTTCAAGCGCAATACGCAAATGTCCCGGAAAAAAGTACAGATAAGAAATTAACCGTCGGCATCCGGCTGCATCTATTGCTCATAAATAGACGGATCGGAAGAGCTAACGCGCGTCAGGGTCTCGGGGTCTCGAGCAAATTTAGCAAAGCTCGACGCAAAGTTTATCGCGCTGCGGAACGACGCGAAAAATTCCGATAAACAATTATAAATGCGTATCCGCATTGCACAATTGTTCACGATCGAATAAACATCCGTATCGCGTACGATGCAAAAAACGCGCGAGCCGATTTCCAATCGGTGCAAAGTTGCCGTACGAACGGTATCCCAAAGCTCATTACCTTCGCCTACCGTCGTTAGCGTTTACTCCGAATTATTTTTCCAGTAGTAAGCGAAAAGCATTTAGCGATAATAGCCATCGCTCGGAAAAACGTCCTGGAAACATTACCGCTGTCCAAACAAATACTCTTTCTCCCATCAGGCATCATCATCGTCGGCCATCCTCTATTCGTGCACACCGAAAATATAGATTCGCCCATTTGGCTGGAACAAAGAAGACCCTCAATGGCCATCGAAGCATTAGCGACCTGGTCATTGCACGCGTCGACGTTTCATCCTCGTGAAAACGTTGTTTTTCCATGCATAATGGAATCGCTGTGTATCACGAAGCCCTCCCTGTGCTGAGCTACCTGCTGATACACTTAATCATTTATGGACAGGTAGATTCGTAAATTGCGGTAATGTTCAACATTTTTACGTATATATATTATCCATATATATACGAGGTATTCCACGTGAATCCGGTGGACTTTTTCCCTGGTCCCCGCCGAGTTGATTTATTTTTTTTTTATCTGATTCCATTGACTCTAAAAGTCACGCTGATTTTTTTACATTTTTCGAAACAACCATTAGTCAAAAAAAAAATTCTCCGAAAAAAACGCCCCGATTTAAAAAATTGAGAAAATTCCCAAAAATGCGTGATTATATGGGAAAATTTTCAAGCTATCACCCGTAGTGCAAGTGTGATTTTTTCTGTGCTTTCTGAGCGATTAACGTTGAAAAAATCCGAAAACTTGACTGCTAACTGTTCGAGGTCCATGATTGTGATTTGGTTATTAAAAAATGGTCGAAAAAATTCATTGTGGGTATCAAAATATTTGAATATCCGCCCGAAGTAAGCGGTTCTTGAATTTTTCGGATTTTTTTTAGACGTTAATTGCTCAGAAAGCTCAGAAAAAATCATACTTCCACTGTGGGTGATAGCTTGAAAATTTTTACATATAATCACGCATTTTTGGAATTTTTTTCAGAATTTTTAATCGGGGCGTTTTTTTCGGAGAATTTTTCTTTTTACTAAGGGTGTTTCGAAAAATGTAAAAAAAATCAGGGTGTCTTTTGGAGTCAATGGAATCGGATTTAAAAAAATTAATCGAATTGGCAGGGGTCAGGGAAAAAGTCCACCGGGTTCACGTGGAATACCTCATATATATTATATAACTTAACACCCTGTATATATATTATATACACAAGGTGTTAGGAAGGTCGATGCAAAGCCTTAAGGGGGTGATAGGTCACGTCGTTAGGAACATATCTAGCCTAGGTCCAAAGTCTTTTGAGTTATCATGGTAAATATGATTTTTCGAAAATTTCCCAAACTCAGGTACTAACTCGTTCATAATGGTCAAACATACATTGGTAACTAAAAACTTATTTGCGTCTTAGCTTAATGTGTATTCAATCGACGAACACCAATACAATCATCTGTATCCACACAACTAACTTAATGGGACGTGTTGAATAATTAAAAATTTGTCAAAAAATAAAAACACCTTTTATGTTGAGGCGGGATACACATTTAGACCGAAAAAAAATAAGCAATATTAAGCGATTTTTTAACTAAGAGATAATTATTCTACAATTATCAAACTTTAGGTATACTTTAATAGTATATTTAAGTACACGAAACAATATTTTTTAATTAATTCATCATCAAAATGGCGGAGCTGTGGCAGAGTGTTACAGCAAGGTCGCCGCGGGAGTTGCGAATCGGCGTGCAGTCTAGCTTCCCGTAGATTGGCAAAAAAGTTCAAACATTTTTTCAGTTAGAACATGTATAGTTTCTGTGACGGTAATTAAAATGAAGAAAAATGCAAATTTGAGAAAACGGCACGCATTTACAAAAAAAAATCAACATTTCACGCAACATTTCTGTAAAATGTGGATTAAAAAAGTCGTTTTTTTCCAATTTTCCATAAACAATCTTCGTCAAGTAGAAGGTACCAATATTATCAATATTTCTACCAAGTTTCAACTCGATCGGCTTAATAGTTTTTCAGTAATCCTGCACGCCAATTTCGATAATGCAATTTTGAGAAAAACGCGTTTTAAGTTCACGCCCGCTTCAAAACCGAGCGGTGAGGCACAGCGTTAACGGGCTGTAACGTTTGAAGTTTTTCGAATTTCGCTTTGAAAGTTTGGGAAAATATTCTACATACACAGTTCTATCGTTTAAAGGGGAAAAAAAAGAAATCGATTTTTTTATCGCTGTAAATGTATATCCCCCTTAATGCTATTTCTAAAAAACAGGATAATTTTGGGGAATTTTCGTTCAAATCACGAGCTTGGTGCACCTCGTTAAGCAAAATGGACAAATGCCATACTTTGGCATTTGGACTATATATATATATATATATATATATATATATATATATATATATATATATATATATATATATAAGCGAACCTAATTTGCTCGTCTCCGATCAAATAGAGCGTCCCTTTTCGTCGTTTACCCATCCTATTGATCTCTGAGCGAACAATCGCATAATCATTTTGGTAAAGGTCACAAGTACCATTGATGGCCCCTGCGATCTCAAAAGTTAATCACCTTCACTCGATCGACATAATTAATGACTTGTCTTGTACATAAGTCTATATGTATATATAGTTGAATTTTTAACCACCTAAATGATTCGTAGACTAGTAGATCTTTTTTCGCGCCAAACGTCAAGATTTCTCTTTCGGGGTAAAATAACTGTTTTTACTTTTGGAGTGAAATAACCGTATTTACTTTCGGAGTGAAATAACTATACTTACTTTTGGATTAAAATAACAATTATTTACATTTAGAGCAAAATAACTATATTTTTACTTTCGGAGTAAAACAACCATTTTTTACTTTCGCGGTAAAATGACTATTTTCTACTTCCGGAGTAAAACCACTATTTTTTACTTTCGGAGTGGAAGAACGGTTTTTTACTTTTAGAGTGAAATAACTATTTGTTATTTTCGGAGTAAAAAAACTTTTTTTATAATTGGAGTAAAATAAATATGCTTTCTACGTTCGGAGTAAAATAACTGTTTTCACTTTCGAAGTAAAATAATTATTTTGAAAAAACAAATTTATGGCGTAATGAATAAATAAACTGGAAAAAGAAATCATATTTCTTATATCGATATAAATAAAAAGAAAAATTGACACAAAAAAATATAATTTCGGATATGACTTCGAAAATTCGGATGAAAAAACATACAGATATAATGTTCTTAATGAATAAAAAGAGAAGATATACAATTCTTAATAAATAAAAATAAAGGTATTTAGATATAATGCGAATATTTAAAAAAATGTATACACAAAATATTATATCTTTTAGCAGTTATATCTGAATTCACCAACCACCAAAATAATTCGTAGACACTGCATTAAAAAAAACAAATGTTTACCACAAAGCCAAACAAATTCATGGCCCGGAAACAATTATCGATACCGGATGTGAAGAAAGAGCCACGTGACATACGAGTGCGAAAGCGAAAGCTGAAATTTTCGAACATACATTGCTCAGACATGAACAATATTTACGGCAAAAGAAAACTGTCAAGCTCTGCGTCAGTGAATCCCACCGAGCCTCATGCCTTGTTCTTCCTAAAAGAATTCGACCATCTGTGAGAAAAATCCGTTTGAAAATTTGTGAGGTTAGGGCGACCTGGTGCATGCCTTCAACGATATCCGAGCGGTATTTTCTACTTTTTATTAAGAGCTACACGTACTCGATATTGAAAACATCAATTTTTGGTTTTCGGCGGATTCTCAAAATATAACATTACAAAAATATTTTCTCAAAATTTCAAGTCGATTCGTTCAAAATTGAGGGATTTATAGGCGTTTTTATAGGTAGGTTCAGCGAACCGGCGAACTTTAAACGCGTTTTTCGCAAAATTAATTTTTCACAATCGGTTACGACGATATCTAAAAAACCACGGCACCGATCAACTTCAAATTTTACGAGCTTCTTTTACATATCAAAAAGCAGTGCTTGAACGAAAGAAATTCTTTTTCGCCGCATGTTTTTTTTTATCAACGCAAACAGAGCGGCCATTTTTTTTAAATCAATATTTTAAAAAATCCTTCGTCGAAGCACTAGCAAATTTCATACACAAACTAAACGCGTTCGACTTTTTTTCTACGGATGATTTGTTTCCGAGCAGCAGTGATCAGCGCGAAGGACGTTTTTCAAACAGCTTTTCTGCACAAACAATTGTATCTACCACATTTATAAATATTTTTCAATACAACAATTTTCAATCATACTCAAAACCATACTCTTGTACGTAAATAAAAATAATTACACAACCTGCACACGTATGCCCAAAAAAAAGTTCACACAAAGTTCTTCTTTTTTCCGGCCACGACCCGTGAAAAATTCGCGGGCGCTTAAGGGGGGATTGTCTTTTTTTTCGCAAAATTTACCGCTTTTTGGGGATTTTTTTGTGAAGAAAGTATACAACGGAAAACTTGTGAAACTTGGCATATCGTTTTATTGATCTGTTTACTACATACAAAAAATTTTTTTAACAATTTCATCAAAAAATCCGCCTCCCACCCCCCTCGACGCGCGATGGTCCTTTTTGATGGTGTGCACGATTACAGCCTTCACGTTCATCCTGCAACAAAAACCCAAAAAGCATTTCACTTTAGACACATATAGCTATCGTTCGATGAAGGGAAAAAAAAATTGACGATTTGGTGACGTTTTGAACTTGAAGTATCGATTATTCGAAAAAAATTGATCGATTTTTTGTTATAAATAAGAAACTATTAAACGTATTGCTTTTTTGCTTCATCAAACGATAAAAGCATGTCAGCTGAGCATTCTGTCCAAATTTGAAGGCAATCGGTTGAATAGTTTTTGAGAAATCGTGCACACCATCAAAAAAGGACCATCGCGCGTCGAGGGGGGTGGGAGGCGGATTTTTTGATGAAATTGTTTAAAAATTTTTTTGTATGTAGTAAACAAATCAATAAAACTATATGCCAAGTTTCACAAGTTTTCCGTTGTATACTTTCTTCACAAAAAAATTCCCAAAAAGCGGTAAATTTTGCGAAAAAAAAAGACAATCCCCCCTTAAGATGCGGCCGACACTTGGTACGATAATCAGCACCAACCACTAATATCCAGTGTTGGTCCTTTATACGGGCCAATGATTTGGCCATGATTCTGCCAGTGCTCATTTGAAGCATGGCAAGCCAACGAACACCCAAACTTGGGCCAAATATCGATTACCAACTGTCAGCCAACTATCGGGTCCCAGTGTTGGCCCCGAACATGGGCCAATCGGTTGATCATGGGTTTGCCAGTCTCGAATTGAAGCTCGGCACACCATCGAAGAGCCAACGCTGGGCCAGTACTAATCAATGAACGTCGGCCAATTGTCGGGGCGAGCGCAGTCCCTGAGTCTGGGCCAATCGTTCGACCGTGGTTTTGCCAATGCTTATTTTTATCATGGCAAACTGACGAATTGCCAATCCTGGCCCAACACTGGCTTTGAACGGTATATACATATATACAAAAATGATTTTTCACGTATACCCAGGTAGGAATTGACGATGAAAAAAGGGCTCGCCAAGCTCTGAAACAAGGCTCACATTTTTTAATTCAGGCTGAGCACCAGCCTGATTTCAGGCCTCGCTGAACCTCTGAATGATAACGCGGTTTCAGGCTCTTGCACACAGGCTTGACCAAAGGCTGGTAGAAAAGCCTGTACTAAGCCTGAAACGACGAAACAACAAGGTTCAAAACGAGCCTCAATGAAGTCTTCACGAGCATTTATGACCAGGCTTATCCCGAACTCTTCTCGAGGCTATATGAGGCCTGTTTTTAGTTTTCTATATTCTACATTGGGGTAAATTTAATAAATTTGTAAAGAATTCATTTGATTTATTATATATATTTATTATTCATTATATTATTTGTTATAAAATATATATGAAAAATATTTTAAACACAATACTTTATTTTATTTATCGTTTATGGGACACGTAATACACAGAGTGTACGCAAACTCCAGAGAGTGAGCATATACGAAATCTGTGTGTGACGAGAAAAAAACGTTTTTGTGTACCTCATAAATATCGATAAGAGAATATGTTCACATGTTCTGAGCTGCCTCCTTCGCTTTCGTTTTTCGTGCCTTCGCACCCGACAAATTTATTGCTAATTTTTTATTTCATAAAAGTACAGAAAAAATATTATTTAAAATTTATTTTATTTTATCACAACCTGAAACAAGCCTACATGCAGCCTTGATTATTCAGCCTTAAAATTCACTGGCTGAATAAAGCTTGACATAACCCTGAGTTTAGGCTAAGCAGCCAGTCTTGGTTCCAGGCTGCTCCAAACGATGCAATGAAACCTGGCCCAGGTCTGTCTCACTCAGGCTCGGTGAAACAAGGCTCGCTCAAGTTTGTTTCCATCGTCAGCCTTTTGATTCCCTACCTGGGTATTATTATTATTATATTTTTTTTCTCATCGCTGCATGCAATTTTCTATGTCCTGTGATAATGAAAACTCATAATTACTCTTATCTGAAATTCACTTTATTGAAAATAAAATTGATTCATACTAAAGTTTTGTGGTGTATTAAAAAAATGCCGAGTTATTATGATAGTATTAAGAAACGTCGAGTGTTAATACGACGACAAAAATTATAAGACTCTTTACAGCAGGTTAGGATCAGAGGCAACGAAACAAAAAGACAAGTAGATAGTGAAACAAATTTGGAAACATTGCACGAACAAGTGATTGTGGATAACGATGTTGGTGAATCTGATAATTCTTTCGATGAGCAATCATCGAGCACAGAAACTTGTGAATCTGATCGATTGTTGGCTAAGCATTGGGTTGTTTTGACAGCCCTGCGCTGGGCCAACACTAGCCCGAATATTGCGCCAACAATATGAAGCCGACCTTAGCCCTACTATGGGCCGGTGATCACGCCAACCGTCAGCCAATGATCGTGATCTCTTTAGCCCAATGTTGGGCCAATAACCGGCCAACTGTTAGGATTTCTGGTAAGCCTACTATTGGCCAATCGTACATGCCAGCGTTGGGCCGAAGAGATCACCCCTACCGTGGCGCAACACTAAGCCGGTAGTGCTGCCGTTCATCGGCCAATGATAGAATGTGATTGGCGTGACGCTGGCTCGAGGTTGGGTCGGTTGCGTCGTTTTTCACGAGGCGCTACTGCCAATTTTTTTATTATTTAAATACGATCTATTTAAATCAAATAGGGTTTTTTAAAAATTAAATCTCTATTTGCTTACAATGTACACTGTGAATCTAAGCTCTATATTTTTTTAACATGCCCTATATATATATATATATATATATATATATATATATATATATATATATATATATATATATATATATATATATATATATATATATATATATATATATATATATATATATATATATATATATATATATATACTAATCGCGTCTATTTGATTTTTGTTTACTTGAATTAACTAGATTTTTCGTGGAATCAAATTTTTCCTATTGCATTCCACATTTGAAATTTTTTACTTTAAATATATTCATTTATTCATATCAAAATATATTCAATATCGTCCGATAACTTAATACTTTGTTTAATCCTAATAAATTTGTAATTTGGTTTCAACTGCTCAAAAAACAATATAGTTGAATCCACTAAATGGATCTATTTGATTTTTTTTTATTTAAATTAAATCGAATTTTCGTAGAGTCAACCATTTTTCTATTTGATTGAATGGTCTGTCTTTATTGCAACACACATATCAAAGAGGTGAGGGGATAGAGAGGGTGGAGAGAGAGAGCAATTTGATGTATATATATATATATATATATATTTGATCAATTTGATGTATATATATATACATCAAATTGCTCTCTCTCTCCACCCTCTCTATCCCTGCACCTCTTTGATATGTGTGTTGCAATAAAGACAGACCATTCAATCAAATAGAAAAATGGTTGACTCTACGAAAATTCTATTTAATTAAAATTTAAAAAAATCAAATAGATCCATTTAGTGGATTCAACTATATTGTTTTTTGAGCAGTTGAAAACAAATTACAAATTTATTAGGATTAAACAAAGTATTAAGTTATCGTACGATATTGAATATATTTTGATATGAATAAATAAATATATTTAAAGTAAAAAATTTCAAATGTGGAATGCAATAGGAAAAATTTGATTCCACGAAAAATCTAGTTAATTCAAGTAAACAAAAATCAAATAGACGCGATTAGTTCACGGCAATAGAATTTTTCTGTCAGTGTAGGTGCAACTCGTTAAGCAAAATGGACAAATGCCCTGAAGAAACTTTCAAAGTTCCGCGCTTCGTGATCCACAAAGCAGTCTTGCATAGCCGCACACGATATGAAGAAACGAAGTTTCATTCTCGTCGCATTGACCCGCGTGGCCTCATCACCTGCATTACCTGTAATCGCGATAAAAAAAAATGCAAAAGAGGGATGGAGACAGTCCTGAAAGCTCGATTACTTGCATCTTTGGGGTTGTTGCCACGTGACAAAAACAGGGCGCGATGGCCGTGCCAACCGTCGCTTTCGTGGATGACTTGTAACATCACCGGAAGTCGTACGCTCGCGAGCGTGCATGATATAGATACCACGACTATACGCGAATATCTATACAGGGTGTCCTGTTGTGAATGGATAATTCTGTAAATGTTGATAAGTCAGATCATGTCCATCTATATGCTGGGATTTCAGTTTAGTAAAAGCCTCACGGAATTAAGGCGTTACCCCTACTTGCAGCGCAAAAAAAGGCCTTTTTCATGAATTTTTTAAAAGAAAACTAGAAAACTTTTTTAATCGATCAATATACCATCTTAAAGAACACATGTTGAAGAACTTTCAGTAATTTTTTTATTGAAAAATATTACATTGTTTAGTGGCAAATGGCCGTCAATGAAATAATGTTTTTATATACACGGTTTGCGGTGACCAACATTGCGGCGAAGTGGATCAGCTGAAAAAAAAATGCGGATGGATTTAGTCAAATATAAGTATAAACTAGTCTTTAATCGAAGGATTTTAAAAAATATTCGTTTTTCACAAAATGGCGGACAGTCAAAGTTAATGGTTCGATTTTAACGAAAAAAACGACCGTTTTTTGGCTATAAAACGGCCATTTTTTTTCGAAAAAAAAAATCGAACGATTAAAGACTACATTTTTATGTATTAAATGAGCCAGCAAAATTTCAAGAAGATCGGTTCATTAGTGTTCGAGTAATCTTGGTCACCGACTTCAGAAATGCCATTTTGAGAAAAACGCGTTCAAAGTTTCTCTTTCAACGCTCTTTCAACGCGGATTCTTCTCTTTCACCGCTCATATCTCAGTCAATTTTGTTCGGATCGACTTGAAATTTTCAGGACATATTCTCAGATACTTATACTTCAAACAAATGCAATAAAAAAAATAGATTTTTTTCAAAATGGCAAGTCGGGGTAACCCCTTAAACAAGAAAAGAAATTATTTTGAATAAAAAATCATTTATTTTTCGTTAAATTCAGCACAAATTGAAAATAAACCGTTTCAGGCCTGACGAAGCCGAATTGTAAATCACAAAATCATTGATAGCATTATCGGACATTAAAGTGATAAAAATCTTCTAAAAAAATATGATTAATTCGAGAAAAAAAATAGAATGAAAAATGTGCCCACAATGAGACTAGTCTTAAGAATCATAGAATGGGTCACTCTAGTTTAGAGAATTTTTTGAAAAAAAATACAAAAAGGCGATCATCTTTTTAAAAAATAGTTATCACTTTACAAGCATAAAAACATTGACATTGATAAATAATCATTTTTTCATATTTTTTAAAGAAAGTATGCTTTAAAATGAAAAATATATAGTGACATTTGTCGATATCTCAATTAGTTTTGGAGTTATCAGCATTTAGACGTTTCCAAAACTTCCGAAACCGACATTTTTTGGAAAATGATAACTCCTAAAAGCGAATATTTTGTCCTGTTATGAATGGATAATCCTGCAACTGTGGATAGGTCAGAACATGTCCTACTATATGCTGGAATTTTAGTTTAGTAAAAGTCTCACGGAATTTAAAAAAAAATGAATTAAAAATAATTTATTTTTCGTTAACTTGAGCACAAATTAAAAATAAATCGTTTCAGGCCTGATGAAGCCGATTTGGAAATCACAAAATCATAATAGCATTATTGGAGATTAAAATCATAAAAATCTTCTCAAAAAAATATAATTAATTGAAAAAAAAAATGGAAGGAACAATAGGCCCATAATGAGACGAGTCTTAAAAATCATAGAATGGGTCACTCTAATTTACAGAATTTTTTGAAAAAAATCAAAAGTGGTGATCATCTTTTAAAAAAATAGTTTTCACTTTAGAAGCAAAAAAACGTTGACATTGATAATTGATAATTTTTTCATATTTTTTAACGAAAGTATGCTTCAAAATGAAAAACAATTATATAGTGAAATTTTTCGATATCTCAATTGGTTCAGGAGTTATCGGCGTTTAAACGTTTCCAAAACTTCCGAAGCCGACATTTTTCGGAAAATTATAACTCCTAAAAGAGAAGAGGTAAAAATCTGAAAATTGGCGTGGGTATTCCTTTTATGGGGTGTATTACAAAAAAAAATTTAGGAAAACCAAAAATGGTCGGGGTGACGGGCTAGGTAAAATAGCGTGGGATGTCCCATATATGCTATATATATATATATATATATATATATATGATTGGCCTGAAACGTGACCCGCTGTGTCTCGTTCAGGTATTCAGGCGAACATACATGCCGCTCATGAGCTTTCGTTCGTTACGGGCTCTGAAAGTACAGCGCGCGATGAGGCCGCGACTGGCGGATTTCTACGGCGGGGCAGTTGCCGCTTCGCGTTGTAAATGAAAATCAATAATTTTCCCAGTTGTCGGGGAATCTTGGGGCCGATGCACCTGGTCTCTTAGGCTTCCGTACGACGTTCTCCGGAGAAACGTGTGCAGCGAGGGGGTCGCGGACCTAGTTATGGCAGTCGGCACCTACTGTAGTATTTATCGATGTGTACATGTGTACAGAGTATGTGGCACGCAGTCTGTACAGTGTGAAGCATACGTCAAGGCCTTAGGCCACTCTAAGATTTTCCAAAAATCGTTTTTCTTTAAGGTACCTTAGTACCTAACGAATTATATTCCAAAATATTATGGGGGTGCAAAATCTCTAAGTACTCGATTTTCAAAGATTGTTGAAGATTAAAGGTATGGAGGCATTATTCATATCATGACTTTTTACTAATTTTAAACGCGTTTGTCTCAAAACTACATTTTTCCAGTTGGCCGGACTCATGACTCAAACAAATTTCAACCAACTTACCTGAAATTTTAACTGTATATTGAAAATTACATTTTCTAAGGCACTACGGAGGATTTTAAAAATTATATTGCATTGTTCCTTTTTTATGAACAATTTTCTGATGATTTTATCATTAGTACAGTCGTGCTGTATATTGGAATCGGAAAAAATTAGGAGAAGGCTAGTTTTTTGAGAGGTGTGTTTGTAGGTGCCGCGGGCGCTAAATCCAAGTTTGCCTAAAAATCGGGGTGTAGGGTTTTTTTAGGGGTTGGGGATGGATTAATGCTAAACTACAACCCCTACGAGGTCGGCACCGGGAGACAAAATGTTCAGAAAAATCCGGGCTTTATTTTTGTCCACAGCGCCGAAGTCGTGGAAGTTCATTTTGGGGGTGAAAAAGTGGGGTGAAATTTTGAAAAATCAGTTTTCATTCGATAACTCTTTAGGAAAAATGCATACATTTTTTGTTCAAAGGGGATCGTTGTAGCTCTTGAAAAGACGCGTCGATCGCGTATTTGATCATCCCTCTCCAATAATATCTTCACCCCGAAAAGAATTGTTGAAGTATAAAAAAAAATTGTTTATTCAATAACTCGAAAACAGTCGATTTTTCGGGGTTGGTTTAAATGTACGAAATGCAGAGAATAATTTTCTCTATATTTTCGCTCCTATGGACCACCCTTGAATTTTGCTTTTTCGAACTCCTCTCAGGGGTTGAAAATTAAAAATGTAATTTGGGGAAAACTATTGACCAAAAAAAAGAGATACGAGTTTGGCGCTGTGGACAAAAATGTAGCTGAGGGTTAAAGCTACAAATTCTTCCACGGCGGCGAATTCGTGCGGTCAATAGATTTCCCAGAATTTCATTTTGAATTTTCAACCCCCAAGGGGATTGAAAAATCAAAATTCAAGGGTGGTCCATAGAAACGAACATATGGAGAAAATTATTCTCTGCATTTCGTACATTTAAACGATACCCGAAAAATCGATTGTTTTTGGGTTATTCAATAAACAATTTTTTTGGGGTTTTTTAAACATTTTTTTGTGGGTGAAGATATTATCGGAGAGTGATGATCAAATACTTGATCGACGCGTCTTTTCAAGGGCTACAACGTTTACATTTGAGCAAAAAGTGTACGAAATTTTTCCAAAGAGTTATCGAATTAAAACTCATTTCTCAAAATTTCACCCCACTTTTTCTCCCCCAAAATGAACTTCCACGAATTCGGCGCTGTGAACAAAATTAAAGCCTAGATTTTTCTGCACATTTTGTCTCACGGCGCCGACCTCGTAGGGGTTGTAGTTTGGCATCAATCCACCCCCAACCCCTTTCATCCCCTAAAAAACCCCTACAACCCGATTTTTAGGCACACTACAAAATCACCTGTCAAAAAACTAGCCTTTTAATATTTTTTTCCGATTACGGGGTTTTTCAGCGACAGCACGCCTGTACTACATTGCATTTTATACTTTTTGTATTAGAAAAGCGCACTTTGGACAAAAAACAATATATCAAGAAAATCCTACGTACTTCTATAGCTATTCTTATATATAATCGAAAAAATTTGAGTGTCTCATCATAACTCAAAAATTATAGTAGCTGTTGTCCGGCCGTTGACCTTCCAGAAATAAATGCGTCATCGGAAAAATGCTGCACAGTCGCCATTTTGACATGTATCGCTGTGAAATAATAATTTTGTATAGTCAATTACGTGTGTGATAAAACCCCTATTTTGTAATTTCGTTTTATTTTATGGTTTCGCTGAAAAAAAATCACAAAATATGCCCTTTTGTGGCCTGTAGAGTGGCCTAAGGCCATAAGCTTGCCCAAAAAATAGGTCTATTTTCAATATTTATTTCTGATGAAAGTATTGGGACGGCGAGGTCGGGATTTTACACATAATTGATACATATTCTTACCATATGTGAGATTTTTTTTTCGTTGAAATATATTGACGGACAACGGAGTTATTATTTAAGTAAAAAGCATGCTGCATGAGCGATCGGTGCAGATGCTTTGGGAACTTGGCTCATCTTGAATAAAAGTTTAAAAATGTACTTTCAGTACACTAATATCACTTGAGTACGACCGGATACTTTATGGAAATTTTGAAAATTACGAAAAGCCCAGCTGTAGAAAAAAAATTTGATTTTCCACGAAAAAAATTGGTTCAATCATTTGTTATTAATAAATGGATGAATTTGGGGAAAAAGTTATCCAGTCATGCGATAGAAAATGTTTTAAAGTCGGCTCTGTCCGAATTTGAAGCGAATCGGACAGACTTCGAGATACGACTTACAAACTTTTGTGAAACATAGTTTCGAGAAAAACGCAAAAGAAAAAGAGTAAATCGTAGCGAGGCGGTTCGCCGTAGCGAAGTGGGCGATCTTTTTAGAAAAATTGTCAAAACTCGGCCAATTTTTATGAATTTGGACAAAATCTTTGTTGCAAATTGAAGCCAAGACCTTAGGCTATTGAACAACGCATTTTTTTTGGTTCTTTATTTAAAAAATCTACAAGTGAAATCCGTAAAAAAGGTAGTATATAAAAATAGAAAATGATTTTTTTTCTTCGAATTTTTTATTATTTTCGGAAATTGATTATTTTAAATTACTAAAATTTCTTTTCAGCCTATTCAGGCTACGAAAGTCTTTTGCCTATAAAAAAAAAAATCAAGAGAAAAAACGTTGCACTCCAACGATGGAAATTTCAACGTCATTTATATTTCATAAATGAATATTTAAAAAAACGAGCTTTCGATTCTCCACAAAAAATATGCGGTCAATTTTAGGAATTTTGACAAAATTTTTGTTGCAAATCAAACTCAAGACCCTAGGCTATAAAACTAGGAAGAAAAAAATAATATTTTTGAATTTTTTTTGGCATCTACGACGTTCTACACATGCACACTAAATATTTCAGAAATGCATATAAATATATATACGAGCTTTCGACTCCGTGCACTGGAGATTATTAATATGAGCTTCAACCTCCCGCAATATGAAGACTGCACCATCGACAACGAGGCGTGCACAGACTCTCTAAATGCAATGCTGTTGACATATACGTATGGAGCGATTTGTCATCGGATCGCGCTCCGATTCATTTTCGATCGCAAGCCGCTGCCGCGCTTCTGCCTCGATAATTTCTCTCCACGATCCGAATTGACCCCCCCCCCCCTTCCCCCATTGCTCGCGAATTATTCGGCGCGTCACCAGCTGATCGCCAATCACACGCGACACATACATTGCCAAAAAAAATATATATTTAATTTCAATAGGATATATGTAAATGAAATAGATTTTTTCTGTAAATCCAATTTGATTCGAATACTTTTGGAAATTTGTTTCAGCTCTTCTTTTCAAATATTAAATATATTCAAATTAAATAAATGTAGCTTCGATTCGAAAAAATCCTTATTTACTTACATTATACACTGCAAATTCAAGTGTACTATATGCATAGAATATTTCAGAAATAAAAAATTAAATTAAATACTCCATTTCGAGTTCTACCAGAACGATTTTGTATGATAATTCGTCATTGCCTGGTCGTCTGAAATTCTTTTAATCGAAGGAAATAATTCGCCTACATATGGAATCGAAACTAAAACCTACCTGGCTATAGCTATGCACACTGTTCGTAGTATCTTACTCGCAGATATGGCATAAGAGACGAAATTAATTCCTATAATTATTTATTGTATCACATAAACTATATCAATTAGTTTATATCATTGTGATAATTGGATACTTTTATGGAATATCACGCTATAGGTTTGTCAAACATAACCTATATATGGGATATTCCACGCCACTAGCACGTGGCCCCGACCATTTGTTATTTACCTGATTTTTTTTGGTCAAATTGTACCCCATGAAAGGAGTATCCACAACAATTTTTTTATTTGTATCTCTTCTCTTTCAGGAGTTATAATTTTCCAAAAATCGTCGATATACCCCCATGGAAATTTATATACGCAAAAATATACTGCAAATTTATTTTATTAATAATTGTAATATATGTGAAATGTATGCCATATATTGAAAATATATGTTGCAGATATGTGCCAAATTCTAATTTTCGTAACGTTTTTATATATGAGATGCATATGCGTGGTATTACTGTATATAAATGTACCATATATCAATGAACTATGAGCAATTTACCCTGCATATATACCACATATATTTAGCATATATGTTGCATACACACTGCATACATACCACATATATACTGCATAAATGGTACATATATGCCACATATATGCCACGTATATATGTGTTTATATGTAATAGTGTACTTTGACTGTAAGTTAAGTTTTTTTAAGTTAAAGTCTTAAGTTTTATTAAGTTTACAAAAAAATTTACAAAAAAATAGATTGAAAATATATCGAAAATATATGCGTCGTATATGACTTATATATGCATCATATATAGTGTTTATACGTAGCATATATTTTTTTGGTCAGAAAAATTTATCGAAAATATATGGATCATATATGCGTCATATATGTGGTGCATATATACTGAATATATACGTATTATTCTATTTTTCGTCACTATATATGCGACCGATATATATATATATATATATATATATATATATATATATATATATGTAGCATATATTTTACATACATAAATTTCCATGGGGGTAGCAAGTTTTGGAAACGTTCAAACGCTGATAACTCCTGAACTAATTGAGATATCGACAAATGTCAATATATAACTTTTTTCACTTTGAAGCATAATTTCGTTGAAAAATATGAAAAAATGATCAATTATCAATGTGAACGTTTTTTGTGCTTCTAAAGTGAAAACTATTTTTTTAAAGATGATTGCCTTTTGTTATTTTTTTCAAAAAAAAATCTAAAATAGAGTGACCCATTCTATGATTTTTAAGACTAGTCTCATCGTGGGCCCATTTTTCCTTCGAATTTTTTTCGAATGCATTATATTTTTTTGGGAAGATTTTTATCATTTTAATATCCAATAATGATACACATGACTTTGTGATTTCCAATTCGGCTTTGACAGACTTGAAACGGTTTATTTTTAACTTGTGCTGAGTTTAACGAAAAAAAAATTATTTTGAATAGAAAAATGTTTGTCTCTACGAAAGTGCTACTTAACATAAATGTGAAAAAATTCAATAGATACATTTGGGGGATTCAACTAAATTGTTATTTGCACAGATGAAACCGAATCACAGATTTAATAAGAATAAATTAAATATTTAGTTATTACACGATATTAAGTAGATCTTGATTTGAATACGTAAATATATTGAAAATAAATAATTCCAATAATGGAATGCAATAGGAACAATTTTATTTCGCGAAAAATCTAGTTGATTCGATTTTTTTTAATCAGATCAAAGATGAATGTAGTTGATATCAATAGAATTCTTCTGTCGGTGTACGAGACCCGCTTCGATCCAATCAAATCGAATTAAATTGCCCAATTGAGAGACTTTTTCCACGCCGGATAGGCTCACCGTAATTACAGTAGAAGCTCGATTATCCGAACTAATTGGGACCGGACATCGATCGGATAATAAAAAATTCGCATAATCGAAAATATATATTGGATTTCTGGGAAAATCAGCTCATATAATATAAGTACTATTGAAAAAACTTGAACGTGCAGAAATTTTGCTATTTTTGGCAGTTCCAAAATCGTGACGTAAAGCAAACCGTGACCCCCCCCCAACAGTCATGTACGTAGACCGCCTGGTCGGACCCCACCCCTCAAATTGCGTTACATAATTTGCGTACGCCCCCTTAGAGAAAAAGGAGGATACCTTAGGGCGATACCTTAAGGGGTCTGCTCACTTTAGACGCTAAAAAAGTATATTTTCATGAATTTTTTGAATAGGTTTATATTATAGATATTGATATAAAAGTTGTTGCACTTAATAAAGACACCTTCCTAATACATTTAAAAAAAATCTATGTATTTATGTAACCCAAACAAACTTAAAACCCGTTGTTCTCGAACTAACGTTTTTCGACGTTGATAAAATCGTCAAAACTACTGAACCGGTCCTTATGAAATTTCTACTACATATTCTTTACAACTATAGGTATAGCGCATATCAAGGATTTTTTAAATGTTGATATTTACTATCTTTTTTGTGCCAAAAACGGTCAAAAAAGCACTTTTTTTTGTTTTTTCGAAAAATGTCCGCCATTTTGTTATTTTTGCATATATAAAAAATCGTACGATATGCGCTATAGCCATTAACATACTGAATCTAAAACCGTTTGATTTTTTTGTTTCGGATGATCCATCTCCGAGATGTCATCAACAGCGGAGACCTACAATTTTTTAGGACATTTTTTATCTACCATTTTCGTCTATAAATAGCGACTTGAATAAACAAAATAATTTTTTTGAATTTATTTCGAAAGTGTATTTATTAAATGTAACAACTTTATATCAATTTCTATAATATAAGCCTATCAAAAAGATTAATGAAAAAAGCCTTTTTTAGCGTCTAAAGTAAGAAGACCCCTTAACGCGGTCCTCTAATATCTCGGCTGTTTTTTTTACGGCTTTTTCAATAATTTCTTACGGGCAAAGCATCGAAATAATCAATCTCATTGTTTTTGCATAATCTTTATTAACATTTAAATAAGCTTTACAAATGTTTTGAAGTCAAAATATATAATAGAATAAAGGTTATAGTGGCCGACAGGAAGACATCAAGTAAAAGAGGTGCTTGACGGTGACCAAGATTGCGGCTGTTCTGCTTATCTGAAATCAAAAAACCAAACGGCATTTTAATCTTCATATTCAAGACTAGCGATTGAACTAGAGTGAATTCTAAATTACAAAAATTGACTTTTTTATACACTTTTGAAAATTACATTCTATTTGCTACTCATTTTTTCTTAAGTTTTTCGCTCTTACAAAAAAAACTATCGAAGCAATCGTGATAATCCTAGTTCAATCGCTGGCTTATAACATATTAAAGATGCTGTATAAATTTGAACAAGATCGGTGCAATAGTTTCTGAAATATCGTGGTCACCGTTTCGAAAAATGGTGTTTCGAGAAAAACGCGTTTGAAAGTTCGCGCTCCCGGCGCGCGCTCCGTATACCTGCTCCGTTCCAGGGCCGTAACTTGTGAACGACTTCGAATATCGAAAAATCCTTTGGCACACATTTTCTACACATGTTGTAGATGTGATTTATGAAGAAAAAAAAATCGATTTTTTCGACCCGAGAAACTAGAGGATCGCCTTAACTGAGAAAAATAAAGATCATCATTGAATTCGGATAATCGAATGTTCGGGTAAAACGCCGAAGCGTTCGGATAACCGAAAATTCGGATAATCGAGGTTCTACTGTATTCCTCTCTTCGGCGCGTTTTTTTTTGCCAAACGGCAATCGATCTCGCCTCGACGGATGGAACGCGCGATTGGGGTGAAGTTTGCGCACGTGGACTGAAAAGTTTGACGATACGGCGACGAGGGCTCTTTCTACAGTGGAGATCGAACCGTCGCGATTGTACGGGATCGAGTGAGGTGTACGAGAGACGGGGGGGGGGGGGGTGGATAAGCATCGGACGGCGATGATAAGGAGAACGCGGCCAACGTTCCAACTCGCATATATGTGCTCACAACGGTTCTCGTCTACTGCGTGTGTAAGTTCGTTCGGCTGTACCGTAATTCGCGAACATCCGATAGTAGCCGCGGGCAAAAGCGAGTCGATGAAAGTGGCCGCGGAGTATTCGAAAGTAGGAGAAATTTCCGAAATATACATTTTTTTCCCGAAATATTTAGACTGTGAAATATTTATTGAGACTATTTTGCTAGATTAGATTATCTATTAGATAACTAGACTTATCTATGAGATAATTAGACTTATCTATGAGATAATTACATGTATCTATTAGATAATAAGATTTATCTATGAGATAGTTAGATTTATCCGTTAGATAATTAGATCTATCTATCAAATAACTGGATTTATCTGTCCAATAATTAGACTTATCTATTAGATCGCTAGATTACTCGATCAGATGATTGGGTTTATCTTTTGAGTAATTAGATTTTGCTAGATTAAATTATCTATTAGATAACTAGACTTATCTATGAGATAATTAGACTTACCTATGAGATAATTACATTTATCTATTAGATAATGAGATGTATCTATGAGATAGTTAGATTTATCCATTAGATAATTAGATCTATCTATCGAATAACTGGATTTATCTGTCCAATAATTAGACTTATCTATTAGATAGTTAGATTACTCGATCAGATGATTGGGTTAATCTTTTAAGTAATTAGATTTATCTATCAGGTGAGTAGATTTACCTAGTAGATAATTGGACCCATCTATGAGATAATTAGACTTATCTATGAGATCATTACAATTTTCTATTAGATAATACGATTTATCTATGAGATAGTTCGATTGATCCATTAGACAATTACGTTTATCTATTAAACTCAGATGTTTATTTACATATTTAAACTTATATAAAATTATGTTCAAGTTTCCATCTTTGCAATACAATGAAAATATTTTTTTTTGTTTTATTGCCCTCACTGCTTCTCCTCTCAGATTTACACATAACAAATCGACTAATCCTTTCCTTAGGTTCCTTATAAAAATCTACTAGTGAAATTCGTAAAAAAAATGTAGTGTATAATAATAGAAAATAAATATATGAAAAATTCTTATTGCATTCTAACGATGCGATTGTCAGTACCATTATGTATTTTTTTTAATCGCTCCTTTTTTTCTGACACGTTACGGCTACATATATATATAAATAGAATCTATATCTGTCAGAAAAAATTCGCGCGATTTAAAGAATGTATTTTCATTGCATTCAGAAGATTATGCATGTATATATATGTGTGCAGAAAATGATGTTGCAATTTCCATCTGTGGAATACAACGGAAATGTATTTTTTAAATTGCTCTAATTGCTCTTCCTCATAGATTTACACGACAAAAATTACCCAATCATTTTTTTAGAGTTCTTATTAAAAATCTGCGAGCGAAATGCTTAAAAAAATAATCATAGAATTTTTTTTAATCTTGTTTTATTCCAACGATGCAAACTTGAACAGCATTATGCAATTTTAAAAAATCGCTTCGATATCTTTCCCACACATTGAGGTATATATATATATATATATATATATATATATATATATATATATATATATATATATATATATGTATATATATAAAGTCTAAATCCGTCAATAAAATTAGAGTGATTTGAAAAATGCACTTTTATTGCATTCAAAAGACATGTATATCTATATATAAATCTTTATAGTTTTAATCTTGCAGTTTCCATCTTTGGGCTGCAAACAATATATATTTTTTACATTCTTTCAATTATTTTTCCTGACAGATTTAACCGAAAATCAACCGAAGGTTTTTTTTGTTTTTTTTTTTTCAACTTGAAATCTCTAAACGCGATTCATTTTAAAAATGGCTAATAATAACAATAATGAAAATATGAAAAATTCAAAAAAAAAACAGCGCTGCATTCGCACAATGCGAAATTCGGTACCCCGAATATAGATATGTATGAGTGTGGCGTTGACCGGTAGTTTGGAAAAGTAACGAGATCGATCGGCCCCCTATATCACGATTTATGTCCCCGACAAGAGAAGAGGCGCGCGCGCGCGCACACACACACACACACACACACACACACACACACACACATACACATCATGTCTTCATATCGGACCCTCGAGGCTCAAATTAGTCGCAGGAAGTCGCGTGACGCTTCTATATATATATATATATATACAGGGTGTCCTAGAACTGAATGCGCTCCCTGAAATGGGTGGTTGGGGGTGAAATTCTGAGTCGATTGATATAAGCATATGTGGGTCTCAGATCAACCCCTGAATTGTTATTAATTTTAAAAGGCGATCGCACCTGATTGGCCTGCCTTTAAAAATTAATAATAATTCAGGGGTTGATCTGAGACCCACACATTCTTATATCAATCGACTCAGAATTTCACCCCCAACACCTCCATTTCAGGGAACGCATTCAGTTCTGGGACACCTTGTATACATATACAGGGTGTCCCTCTTATCTCTTCCATCCGAAATAAGTCGGTAATGATCGACGTCAGAAAAAAATGTTCCAGACAAAAGTTGTACGGTGTCAAGCGGGCCATCAAATGCGACCATTTTTTCTTATTTCGGTGGAGACACTGACGCACAGTGAAGGTCACCTCGACTTTTTTTAATGGAATCGTACATTTTTCTCAACCATCTTGTGGAGCACCTTAAGCCGCATAAAAAACATTAGGGGTTCAAAGTCGTCCAAGGTCATTCAAGGTCAGTATCGATGATTGTATATTTAGATTTGTATCATCGATATTGACCTTGAATGTCCTTGAACGACTTTGACCCCCTAATATTTTTTATGCGGCTTGAGGTGCTTCACAAGATGGTTGAAAAAAATGTACCATTCCAGTTGAAAAAGTGGAGGTGACCTGCACTGTGCTTCAGTGTCTCCACCGAAATAAAAACAAATTGGTCAGATTTGATGGGCTCCTTCACACCGTACAACTTTTGTCTGTTAGTTATTTCGGATGGCAGAGATAAGTGGGACACCCTGTATATTTATTAAAATATATACAGGGTGTCCCTAAACTGAATGCGTTCCCTGAAATGGGGGGTTGGCGGTGAAATTCTGAGTTGATTGATATAAGCATGTGTGGGTCACAGACCAATCTCTGAATTATTATTCATTTTTAAAGGCGGGCCAATCAGCTCACCGACATATGCCGGTTGATCGGGCGCACCTTATTGGCCCGCCTTTAAAAGTAAATAATAATTCAGGGGTTGACCTGACACCCACACATGCTTATATCAATCGACTCAGAATTTCACCCCCAACCCTCCATTTCTAGGAACGCATTAATTTCTGGGACACCCTGTATAGGTAGACTGGCTTAATGCGAAACAAAAGGGCCACTCGCGTTCCTTCATAGGCCGATTGACGTTGAATTCGCCCCATTTCCCTGACCACGGTACGACGATACGTGCACCATTTATAAGGCTCAAGTATCTCATTATGTATACACCATACAGCCGGAAAGCCGCGCTATACAAGTCTCTCCACCTTTTCCGAATCGATCGAAGGAACAAATTACCCTCTCGAGGAGCGTAAGACACCGCATACTTTCGACATGCGTTCCATTAATAGTCGGCAGCGTAAAAGTTGTTCCGGACGTATAACGATGCACGAAGCTCCGATATACAGGCAACTTTGCGAAGTTGCCCTGTCACGAAAAGTGATTGTAATTACCGATCGCGGCCGTACATGCACGATTGAATAATTCGCCATGGAAGTTTAGCCAGTAATGATGCGTTCGATTTTTCGATTATTCGGGCGAATTTGTTTAACGCTTTTGAATTGAATTTTGGATCGATCAAAATGCAGGACGAAAAATTTGGCAATCATATAAATTGCCATGAAAACTTGATTAGTGAATCAACTAACGCTGGGGGGGGGGGGGACACCACTGTGATGGGTGAAAAATTGATTTTTTTTTGCAGTTCCTCAAAGTATACATTCTCAAGAAAATATGAAAAAATGTTCAAGTTAAAGTATTGAAAATTGACTATGTTGCAGACGATTTAAAGCGTTTTTTTACAAATGACTTTTCTCGGGCCGACCGCAATCATAACTCTAGCTATAATTGTCCAATTTTCAGTTTAAGAATAACCAGAATTTCCGTAATTGCAGTAACTGTTGTTGTACGTAGACGTAAAAAAAATTCAAGCCTCCGAATGTAAATAAAAATTTCGACAAAATTGTACTTTTTTTTTCGTGCGATTTTGTGACTTTTCTTCGAAAATCGGCGACGTACAAGGAGAACTAGATTAATATAGATTATGAAACTTTTTTATTTTTATGTTTCATACCAATCATTGTCAAGTTATCGATCTAGCCACATCGATTTGCTGGGCCACATTTCTTATACAGAGGCTCTATTATAACTCAATAAGGTTGTCAATTTTTATTTTTTTTCAAATAAAAATTTACACGAAACAAGTTCAACGTATGCTTAATAACATACCTTTTTTCCAAATCCCAAATAAATAATCCAGTCGACAAAAAAATTCGGAAAAAACGATCTTTATCTGTCCGTCACAGTCCTCCCTTAAGGCATTAGGTCGCTCTAGAGGCTGAAAAAATAGGTTTTTTGGGGGATTTTTTTCAGAAAAACTACAAAATAAATCGAGATTACAAAAAAGGGTATTTATCATACATATCAGTGGCTGCATACAATAATTTTTTCGAAGCGATTTATTTCGAAATGGTGGCTGGGCAGCGTTTTTGCGATGACGTCCCTGTTTTTCCAGGGTCCACGGCCGGTCAAAGAGTTCCTGTAATTTTTTAATTCTATTGAGCCAATGAATTTTTTTCGATTATATTTAATAACTGCTATAGAAGTACGTAGGATTTTTTTCGATATATCAATTTTTGGCCAAATGGCGCCCTTCTGAGGTGGAAAGTGAAAAATTTGCCTGAAAAATAGTTAGATAATTGTTAATAACGAATGAACTATGCAATATAAAAAAAAACCTTACGTAGGTCCATAGATAATGTAGTTTTCAAGATATATTCAACATTTTAAGTGAATCGGTTGAAAATTGTCTCAGTTATGTTTCCGGCCAACTTGAAAAATGCAGTTTTGAGATAAACGCGTTTGAAGTTTTGAGTAGTGAGGTGCGGACCAGGCGGTCTTGTACTAAAATTCGAAAACCGAGTATTTAGAGATTTTCCCCAGCCATAATCTTTTGGGACATCTTTTTTGAGGTCCTAGCGGATCATTATAGAAAAAATCGATTTTTCGAAAATTCTAGAGTGGCCTAACCCCTTAATTATCGACTGATGAAGAGTCGGAAACTTTTGGAACAACTTTTTCCTCTCAATATTCCCGTCGATTAAAATATCAGGCGCAGCAAAAAAAAATCTCGTCAAATGTAACCTCAAAAAACGTGACTCGAATTTATTTTTTATTTCTCTCTCTTTATTTAAATATTGTCAGAGATTAAAAATGTAAAAAGTAGCCTCTTATTTAACTTAGTAAAAACATTAGTATTATTGTTTCCTTTCGGAAAAAAATGTATTCTCGTATTCCGAAGGATGTGTTTGTATCGCGAAAGGATTTCCGCGTGTGCATATACGTATCAGTGTTTTATGCAAGCGCGTCGAGCTGATAATACGTCTGTATCAGGTCTCGGTAACGATAGCTGGCGTGACGGCTCATTGCAAAATCGTAGCGTTTCAATATACGTTCCATTGACATTGAACCAATCGCCTTGATATTCCGCGCCTCCGCACCGGCCAATATGCGATGCACTCCCTTCGACCATATGCCCCCATGTGTATGTGTGCGTGTGCGCATCAATGAAACGTGGAGAATTTTCCTGCGAATCGCGCTGGTGAGAAGAAAAAAAACGCCCGTCGCACACGGACAATTTATCGCGGTTGGGACAACGATGTACAGGGTGATTCAAAAAAAGTCGTACCTGGGCCATCACTCGGATGGGTGACCGCTCATCTGAGCGAAGGGGACGGACACAAACTACGTAACGCCAAATTTTCCAATTTTGACCCCCCCCCCCCCCCCCCGTAACAGGACTGTAACGCTTGCCCTGCCCCCCTCTCTATTCCGTTACGTAACGGGTGCTTTGTCGTCAATAATTGGGATTTTTTTCATAGATATAACTAACTATGAAAGGATGGGGTTTATACTCATTTTATGAAGTATATATTCATCCCTTATTTCCCTTAGATTTATGCCCTGATTTGACGACGAAAAAAAAAATTCTCTTCGTTGTCCTATCGACATCTTTATAATTATCTTTAGTATTATCGATATTTATGCAAATGTAGCTATCGTTATGCGTAGCCGGTTTTTTATTTTGGTTTTTTATTACAAAACGCCGACAGTTTGGAATTTTTTTCCGATTTTCAAGGCCCTATTTTGTATTCAAGCAGTCTTTAAAAACTGTAATTATCAAAATTTTAAAAATTGGCTACGTACAAGCTTAGTCACTGCGATGTTAAGTGTTTGAGTATTCGCTGGGACAAGGTCGAAAAAAGTAGTTTCGAGAAAAACGCGTTCAAATTTTTCGTTCCGTTTTTCTTGATATAAAGTTACGTTTTTTCTAGAATATCGATGCTATAATTTGCGTTCGCCCACATATCAAACTTTGACGAACGTTCGACATGCTCGTATGGGTCACGTCGAACTTTCGACGAACATTCGTCGCTCACCATCGGACGTTCGACCTGTTGTGTATCACCCTGTACATGTCATATGCATGCACGTTAATCGACGTATCGCTGCATATCGTGTGTCCGGAATGGTTGAAGCAGCACACCGATAGCCCCTGTGCTCGTTAACGACACGCGAACGATACAAAAAAAAACTAGCCGGAAAGGTTTCAAACCCCTGCGGATATGCATCGTTGCCTCTCAGATCTCGCACGATCGCGTTGATCAAAACGACATCGCTGCAAACTGGGCGTGTTGCATGTTTTTTTTTTTCATTGCGTCTGGTAAAAAAAATGCCGTTGATAAACATTTTTCGAGAAGTTTAGAAATATTTTGGAAAATTTCGAACTTCGTCTTGAAGTGGCGGATCCAAAATGACTTAATTTTTTTTATTAACAAAAAAATCATGTCTCTCTCTCACTCTCTCCCCCCTCTCTTGTTCTCTCAAATTGTTCTTCTTTTTCTCATTTCTGCGCTGTCCATGAAACTCACCGATTTTCATTTTATAATTTTCTGTTAAGGGATCAACCCACTATAGGCAACTGAAAAATTAGGTTTTCTTGGAAATTTGTTATATGGTTCCTATAAACGATATTGATGTAAATCTTTTCGAGCTTGATAAAATGACTCTTGAAATGTACGAAAACATTTTTTTAAATTCATTTTACATGATTTATTTATTCCTGGTAGCAGCTTCCGCACAGCCTCTTGAAAAAAGGCGATGTCAACTTCGATGATGTTATTTCTGAGTAGATTTATTTGAAACACAAAAACCAACAACATTTAAGTTCAGTATGGTTGTGGATACTGTCCGAACTACAATTATAAATTTTTATGTAAAAATAACAAAATGGAGGCAGATAAAAAAAAGGCTCCAAAAATAAGACTTTTTTGAAGGATATTTCGGTTAAAAAAAGGACTAAAAATCAAGATTTTTCAATAATTCTAGTTCCAGAAGTAGCCATACATGTGACGAATATGAAGTTAAAATTTCGTAAGGTTCGGTTCAGTAGTTCCGTAGGTGCGGTGCTCTCCGCAGGCACCACTACACGCGCATATCGCTCACCGACGTACGCTGGCTCATCGGGTGCACCTGATTGGCCGGCCGTAAAAAATTAATAATAATTCAGGGGTTGATCTGAGACCTACACATGCTTATATCAATCGACTCAGAATTTCACCCCCAACTCCCCATTTCAGGAAACGCATTCAGTTCTGGGACACCCTGTATATGTATGAACGGAGACGTAGCAGATATAGATATAGTCGGCGCGCATTGAAAATAAACTCGAACATTCAATATCACGAAAACTATTGCGAATCGTCAAAAATCCCTCAAGGGGTGGTCTTAAAATATTAAAAGGAATGTTTGTACAAACTTTCAGCTCGATCGGAGGGGGGGGGGGGGGGGGGTCGGAACCTTATGCGGCGTTCTCTTAAGGGGTTCACTTTCGACGCTAAAAAAGCTATTTTCATGATTTTTTGACAAGTTCATATTATAGATATTGACATAAAAGTTGTTACATTTAATAAATACACTTTCGAAATACATGAAAAATAATTTTTTTTATGTATTTATGTAACCCACACAAATTTGAAACGCCTCTCTCTCGAAATAACGTTTTTCGACAGCTTGTTGATAAAATCTTCGAAACTATTGAACCGATCCTTATGAAAATTTAACCACATATTCTTTACACCTATAGCTATAGCGCATATTAAGGATTCAATTTTTTTTTATATTTAGTATTTTTTTTGCCAAAACGGTGAAAAAAACACGTTTTTTCGAAAAATGTCCGCCATTTTGTTATTTTTGCATATATCAAAAATCGTATGTTATGCGCTATAGCCATCAACATACTGAATCTAAAACCGTTTGATTTTTTTGTTTCGGATGGTCCATCTCCGAGATTTCATCAACAGCGCAGACCTGCAATTTTTTAGGACATTTTTTTAACTACCATTTTCGTCTATAAATAGTGACTTAAATAAATAAATAAAAATTTTAATGTATTTTGAAAGTGTATTTATTAAGTGTAACATCTTTTATATCAATATCTATAATATAAACCTATCAAAAAAATTCATGAAAATAGCATTTTTAGCGTCTAAAGTGAGAATACCCCTTAAGACGACTGTGGACGCAACGGAATTTGGGTTGGATCAGCGAAGCGCGGTTAGGGAGTGATAGGAAGAGGGTTCAATTGTCAAGGGTAATACGTAAAAACCCGCAAGGGTATTGGAGCTCGAGAAAAAAACAAGTAGAAACTGCGAGACAAAATTCGACCGCCCTGTATATGTGAAAGAGCTCGAGAGCGTGTAGGGCACGAGTACTCGAGTAGCCCCAAGTGGAGGATCGAGTTACCTGAACCGGTTGTCTTTTTTTTCCTCCTCTCGTCAGCGAAAGTGGCAAAACCTGTTTTCGAATTCACACATAATTCCCGACAAGATGAATTCGTTATTGTTCGAATGGCTCACTCTTATGGCTCTTTCATACGCGATCCAAACTCCTCTATCCGACTCATCATTTTAATTACAATATTCAATTATAAATTTCACCTTTCGTTTCCATGTATAATTGTTCAACAACTTGGAGGGAAAGAAATAAAAAAACGACCGGGAAACGCATGTGCCGCATTACGAATTCCAAAAGTACCGGACGTCGAGTCCAATCCAAATGTTCAATGTGCAAGTCAAATTTCCTTACAAAGTCCAACGTGCGAGGATATCCCGTTTTATATTTAAACGAAACGACGGACGTTGAATGATTTAGCACGCGGTCGGGGGCCTTCGTCGAAGCGAATTGTTTGCCGTGCACGACGCGACGAAACAATTAAACATACCGCGCTCATTCGTTATTCGGACAATTAAGGCTACGGTAGAATCATTGCGCAAGCATTAATCGACGCGGGGGATCATCGCAAATGGACATGTGGCCACCAGAAGTGGAACTTTTTGTTGTTCTCCGTCAGACTCTCTTTCTTTTTTTATCTCTGTATATATACAGGGTGTACCGGAACTGAATGCGTTCCCTGAAATGGAGGGTTGGGGGTGAAATTCTGAGTCGATTGATATAAGCATGTGTGGTTCTCAGATCAACCCCTGAATTATTATTGATTTTTGAAGGCGGGCCAATCGGGTGCGCCCGATGAGCCGGCGGACGCGCTACACGCGCGTATCGCCCACCGATGTACGCCGGCTCATCGGGCGCACCTGATTGGCCCGCCTTCAAAAATTAATAATAATTCAGGGGTTGATCTGAGAGCCACACATGCTTATATCAATCGACTCAGAATTTCACCCTCAACACCCCATTTCAGGGAACGCATTCAGTTCTGCGACACCCTGTATATGCGAGTACGTACATGCGTCTGGGTTTGTTTGGATATCGCCCCGTGTCATCAAACGCTAGAAACTATTGTTTTTCTTCTAAAAACGTTCGGTTTTCACCTTTTTTTGGTGATTTCTACATTTTTTTTATTTTTTTTAAATTTTTTTGTATTCTTATATCAGCTCCATGTTTTTTATTTTATTTTAATATCTTTTTTTTGTAGATTTTTTATTGTAAAGCCGTTTTCTGGATTATTCAGTTTTTATGTATTGATGGCTCAATTAGTTCCTGATTTCCAATGTTTTACGTATAACCCTTCCTAATTGAACCCTTTTCTATCACTCCCTACCCGCACTTCGCTACAGATTATTTAGTTGTAAACGACAAAAAGATACGAAAATCCTTCATTTAGCGAAGTAATTCACGACTTTGTTTCAAGTATTCGAATATAATGGAAGTTTGTGTCGTTGGGATGCAACGAAAATTCTCCTTGGTATACTTAATTTCTCATTTTTTTATTATGTCACAAAATATTTTTTTTGCAAATTTAAATTTTAGATCTGCACATAAGCGACTTAATAAATTATTGAGGGAGATTTTCGTAACGAAGATTTTCCGAAGGAAATTTGAGAAATTGAACAATAATGATTTTTCGTTGCACCCCATGGATGGGACTTCAATCTCATCGAATTTGACAGTTTTCTGTCTTTATGATAATAATGTGTTATATTGTATATATATATATATATATATATATATAGGGAGTAACGATTATAAAGTGGCCGTCTGTTTTTTAAAGCTCTCACGCGGACATTTTGCGAATGAGAAAAATATGATATGTAGGGCTTTTCTATGTCCTCTGCGAAAAAAAATTAGCGTATTTTTGTGGACCGTAGAATTTGCCAGAAAAAGTTGAGCAGTCTGGAAAGAAAAATCAAAATTCCATTTTGCGTACAGAGGAATAAAAGCAATTAAATTATGAATACGAAAGACTCCTCAAAAAATTTTTGCAGCAGCCCACCATCCATAAAAAAAATTATCAAAGATGCATTGTCAAGTGGATAAAAGGAATTTAATTTCATTATAAAAAAATTTCCGAAGTGTCGTATTCAGAATTGAATTATCTTCATTCTGCCGAACTCAAAATGGAATTTCGAGTTTTTTTTCCAGAATGCTCTACATTTTTCTGGCCAATGATACTCACCACAAAAATACGGTATTTTTTTCGAAGGGGAATTGAGAAACTATTAACCCCTTGACTGTCAGTGACACACATATGAGGAATTCTCCGTCAATTCAGTCACTTTTCTTTCGACCATCTCAGATCTGCCCCATAATTGGTTATATCGAAGCACTACTAAAAGGCATTCTATGTGATTTTTTCACATTTTTTATTTCAACATTTTAGAAAATGCCGTTTTTTTATCCAAATGAATATATCTCGGAAACTAGAAGAAACTGAAAAAAATGTCTGTACATAAAAGTTGTAGTTTTGTGTCAGCTTTCGAGCGGACGACTTGAAATAATTTTTACGTTCCGGTAACGCTGATTTTTCACCAAAAAAGGCGGAAATTATTGTTTTATTCAAAAATAGCCATTTTTTGCTGAAAAAATTACAGACTCTTCCATTATGTGTGACGATATCGCAAAAAAATCGCCAGAGTGGCACGGATCGAGGTTCTAGGGTTGAAAAAATGAAACCACACAAATTAATTTTTTTATACCGGAACCTCGCTCCGTGCCACTCTGGCGATTTTTTCGCGATATCGTCAGACATACTGGAAGACTCTGTAATTTTTTCAGCCAAAAAAAACAGCTGTTTTTGAATAAAAAAATAATTTCCCCCTTTTTTTGGTCAAAAATCAGCGTTACTGGAACGTAAAAATTATTTCAAATATTCCGCTCGAAAGCTAACACAAAACTTCAACTTTTATGTACAGTCATTTTTTTTCAGTTACTTCTAGTTTCTGAGATATATTCATTTGGAAAAAAAACGGCATTTTCTAAAATTTTGGATTCAAAAATCTGAAAAAAATCACATAGAATGCCTTTTAGTAGTACTTGGATATAACCAATTATGGGGCAGATCTGAGATGGTCGAAAAAAAATGGCTGAATTGACGGAGATTCCCCTCATACAGTCAGAAAAAAGTCGTGCCACTTTTGTGTCATGACACATATGTGGGCATTGTTTTTACTACATCGATTTGACTGTAATTTGGTAAATCATCGTTTTTGAGGTCGCTGAATACGAATCTGAAATTGGATTTCCAAAATTCAAAATGGCTGATCCAATATGGCGGATGCAAATTCGAAAAGTAGTTTGATGCCGACGAAAGTGAGTATGTGATGGTTTTTGAGGTCGCTGAATCCGAATGTGAAATCGAATTTGTGAAATTCAACATGGCGGATCCAATATGGTGGACGCAAATTCGAAAAATAGTTTGATTTCGACGAATGTCTATTTGTTGTGGTTTTTGAGGTCGCTGGATCCGAATCTGAGATCGGATTTCTAAAATCCAAAATGGCGGCTCCAACATGGCGGGAGAAAAATCGTAGTTGGATTTCGACAAAAAGTTGTATCTTTAGATGTTTGTGGTGGCGAATTTCGAATTTGAGTCCTGACCCTGAGTATCTGGAGCTCGGATACATTATGACGAATACAAATTTAGCAAACCATTTATGAGAAATTATCCATAAAAAAAATGTAATTTTATTTTTTTAGTTTTATATCCCGCTCTCTGCCGAACCCATAGTCGCGAATCGAGGACGTGGGGGTTGTTGACTCCAATTTTGTATTTTTTTTGGTACTTTTTGTATACATTTTTTTTGTACTTTTTGTATTTTTTAAATTTTATATTTATATTGTTCATATTATTTTTTATATTATATTAGACATTTTCTCTTTTATACGTAGTTTCGTCGGAATCGAACCATTTTTCGTATTTGCGTCCGCCACATTGGATCTGCCATTTTGAATTTTGGAAATCTGATTTCATGGTCGGATTCAGCAACCTCAAAAACCGAAATACCGAAATTATAGGATGAATCTATGAAATTTTTTTTTCCAACGCAAAAGTGGCACGAAAATCTCATTTTCCTCTGACTGCCAAGGGGTTAAATACGATATTTTTTTTCGGTCGCGAAATCTACGTGCCTGACCTTTGAAAACACATGGCATATATGCATACGTATATATACTTCGAGCTGGAATAATCATTGTCCTGTACATTCTGCCTCGAATGTTTGAGCGAATGTGGCACGTACGAGAGGCGCGCGGCATCACGACGATTATTACCAGACGATACCGGAGCAGACTGGCCTCGATTGCACGTAAAACAATGAGGGAGCCCTGTACGTAATTTCACCGACAATTGTGTTTCTTAATATTTGCGCTGTGCGGCCTCATCGACGAAAGTGACAATGGCAGGCCGTGCCGTTTCAAATGTGCACTTGCGTTGCACACGTTTGACGTATGCACGCGAAAAACACTTTTGATCGGGAATTAATTACGAATAATCGAATTGGATACGATCGATTCTCGTTGCGAAGTAATCGTTGTGGAGTGCTCTTGCCAAGACGATAAATGTCGTAATTTGCGACGTTTTTTTCTTCTTCCGCGACGTAATTGGGTGAGCAATTTTTTTTCAAATTCATATCTTTTATTTTCAATTATTGAGGGAGGCGGAGAGTGTAGAGTAATGATTGTTATTTCGCTGAGGCTGGCGGGACCGGGTTGAAATTCCGAACTTTGAATGATCAGAACGCTCAAAACTTCCAAAGAATTTTACACGAAAGACCGATACTCCGAAAATCTGAACACCGTCAAAATAATTCGGCTATGGAAGTTTTAAAAGTTTCAAAATTTTCAATCAATCGACGAATTATTTCAAGGTTTTTTTTTTTATTAAGGAATAATTTTACGTCAATTTTGAAATTTGTCTAGACAATGTTATACGTTCTACATAATTTACAGTCAACTGTGTAGACTTTTGCTGGCATAATCTTGACGAACCTTGTCATTTCGGAACATTAAAATGATGAATTTTAAACCGTCGGTGCATTCAAAGTTCGGAATTGCCAGCGAAAGTCTACACAGTTGACCGCTAATGATGTAGAACGTATAACATTGTCTAGACAAAAGAAAAAGAAAAAAAAATCTTGAAATAATTCGTCGATTTATTGAAAATTTTGAAATTTTTAAAAGTTCCATAGCCGAATTATTTTGACGGTTTAAAGATTTTCGGAGTTTTGGTCTTTCGTGTAAAATTCTTTCGGAGTTTTGATCTTTCGGGGTACTATTCTTTCGGAGTTTTGAGCGTTCTGGCCATTCAAAGTTCGGAATTTTGCACCTTCGGAGCATTGAAAGTTCGGAATTTCAACCCGGCCCCGCTGTACAACGCCCCAAACAATCAAACCCAAACAAACCCAAACAAACCCAAACCAAACAAAATTATAAAGATTTTATTCGGACGAAAACGTGTAAATTATTCGTCCAGAAAGTTTGTTTAACAATTTAACACATTCCATCCGGACGATTATATATATGTTATTCGTCCGGATACGGCGTGAACTGAGCCGCTATCCGGACGAATAACACACGCTTGTTTGTCCGATATCCGGACGAGAAGACACTCCGTTGTTATTTTCGCGCAAGGGTTTCGTTATTTATGCTTTTTATGGTAAAAATAATGATTTTCATTAATTTTACGACATAATTGATGTTTCTTATCATTTTAATGGCATCTATAATGGTTTTTATTTATCTTACTACCCAATCAATTATTTTTATGGGTTTTGTGGTATTTACGAGACGATTAATGATTTTTATGATTTTAATGATACATTTAACGGGTTTTACTATTTTCATGACTCAACTGATGATTTTTATGATGTTAATGGACCATTTCATGTTTTTTTATAATTATTTCTATGAAACAATTAATGATTATAATGACATATTTAATGGCTATTATTATTTTATGACTCAAACGATGATTTTTATGATTTGCAATTCAATTGATCTTTTTTATGACTTTGTGACTTGTTTTGTAAAAAAAACTGCTAAAAGTTGTGCAAATAAAACTCGATTTGATTGATTGACTTTGTGACTAGATTAATGCTTTTTATGATTTTTATGACACAATTAATTATTTGTATGATGTTCATAACAAAGTTAATGATTTCAATGATTTTTACGACAGAATCCATGATTTTTATTATTTTAAAGGCATTATTAATGGTTTTTATTATTATCATGACCCAATTGATGACTTTTATGAAGTTGTTAGAAAATTAATTATGTTTATGACACAATTGAACGTAGAATTGGGTGAAAATGTTTACCAATGGTTCCTAATTCAATAGAGCTGTAATATTGCGGAATAAAGGACGACAAGGGGGCAAGGGGACGCTGACGTAGAAAAACGAGTGTAAGCGAGGCGTGAATGAGATGATGGTAAATGGCTCTAAATTGATCCGAGGGTGTCGAGGATGACGATCCGAGTGGTCGTTGCGCGTGTATCGGACACTTGTACTCGATCGTTCACGCCGCGGGATCAGTCACCTCGTCGCTCAATTTGTCGTTGCGGTGATGTCGCTTTGTTACGTACTCGCCACAGAGAGCTTGTCTCTGACGAGACTGGAGAAATTTTGCATCAACGCGTCTACCGTTTTTTTACAAAGTTAATTTAAAAAAAAACGTTCCTGTATTGTTTTTCACTTACGGATAATCACATCGCCAAAAAAAACCATTATTCTTTATCACGAAAATAATGTGAAATAAAGTATTCTAAACATATTTTAGAATATTTTGAAAAACTTGCATTTCGTATTACGATAATAATGCAAAGCAAAGTATTTCAAACGTATTTTTAAATGTTCAAAGCAACCTGTATTGCGTATTACGAAAATAATGTTAAACAAAATATTGTGAACGTATTTTTGCATGTTTTAAAAAACGTTTATTTCCTATCATAAAAGCAATGCAAAATAAAATATTTTCAACCTATTTTAAATTATTTTAATAACTGATTATTTAACATCATAAATTATGGAAATCAAGAAATTTAAAATATTTTTTAAACGTTTGAAAAAATGTACATTCGTAGTACGAAAATAATGTTGAATAAAATATTTTAAGTCTATCTTAAAATGTTTCCAAAAATACTTAATTAGGATTGTAAAGATCATAAAAATCATGCAAAATAAAATGTTTTTAACATATTTTTAATTGTTGTAAAAAAGGTTTTTTTTTGCATGAGGAAAGTAATGCAAAATACAATAGTTGTAACATGTTCAAAATGTTCTAAAAAACGTCTATTTAGTATCGCGAAAAAAAATCAAAATAAAATACATTCAACACATTTTCAAATTTTCCGAAAACGTCAATATGCGTAAATTAAAATACGCATATTGACGTATTTTATAATATCTAATAATTTATATTATATTATATTATATAATTAATTATTATAAATTATATATAGTGCATAATTATAAGAATAAAATATATAATTATAATAATATAATATATAATTAATCATTTATATTATATTATTATATAATATAATATAATATAACATAATTATATAATATAATCAAACAAAAATTTGAAAACATCGTTACCTATAAATAGTTTTTTTTTTTGCAACCGAATATTAAATCCTAGACAATTTAGCGCTGTTTCTAGTAAAAAATGTTGACGTCGACCGGCGACACGCGAATTCACGAAGTTCCCTTTAAAAAAGCGCTAAATTGGCTAAATTCAATTTCTTCTTTCTCCAATACGATGCAGCGGCATTGATCAAAAATTCAAAGTTTAATCTTTCCCGATGACCGTATATGTCACTAAAAAGAAGAAAAATCGGTAAGCGCAAACAATAATTGGTAAATGGCTCGGCCCTCTTCAATTTCGAGGGACCTCGTTACTATATCGTTTACTGCATCGCCAGATGTACTCTGCCTGAGAATAAACAACAACAACTCACAAGTCGAGGTCGCCACGCAAGGCCGATTCTCGATTGTCGATCGGTCAATTGTTTTTCCGCGACTACGACCTCATTTCTTAAATTGATTCGTTAACTTACTACGGTGAAAAAAAGAAGCATTATCTTCAAATAAGGTCGTTCCACGTGCTTTTCTCGTGTCATCTATATTTTTATTTCCCGCCCTTTTTTGTTTCCCTCGTAAGATCGAGCGAACAGAGCGAAGTATCGCGTATGCTTCCAGACCGTGCGCACTCGCTCATTAATATATTACGATGACTGCAATTTCCGGTTCGAATTCTATGCACGGCAGCGAAAAGTCCGCGGTCTCGTTGGGCCGCGATACAAAGTCAGAGAAAAACAGCTCGCACACACACACAACCCAAACAAACACACACACACACACACACACACACACACACACACACACACACACACACATATGTATGTATGTATGTATATATATATATATATATATATATATATATATATATAGATATATAGATATATATATAGGGTGTCCTTTGATGAATGGATAATCCTGCAACTGTCGACATAGATCATGTCCTACTATACGCTGGAATTTCAGTTAAGTAAAAGTCCCACGGTTTTCGAGATTTTGGGCTCTACGTTATTTAAAGAAAATCATCCGCTTCTAGTTTTTCGCATGCGATTTCTACAAATGATATGAATCGACAATAGCCAAGCAACATGTCAAAGTAATTGACACGATATGCGCAGTACATTTTTTTTACACCGCAGGCTATCAAAGTCAGATGTTCGAATTGGTTTGTATGAAAATTCTGCATAAGATCGTTTTTTATAAAGTCTCCTTAACATTTAAGGTTAAACAGAAAACTTTTCTACATGAAACAAATAACCAAGAGCATTTTCTCAAAAACCGGGTTGAATAAGTTATCATTTGTAGAAATGGCATGCGAAAAACCAAAAGCAGATGATGATCGAAAACCGTGGGACTTTTACTTAACTGAAATTCCAGCATATAGTGGGACATTATCTGACCTATCGACAGTTGCAGGATTATCCATTCGTAGCGGGACACCCTATACACGTGTAAAAACTGATATATATTGTAACGTTGCGTTACGAATATGAAGACTATCCGAGAAAGGTGAGGTAAGCGGGCTGGCGTAGCTCAGTGGTCAGAGCAATCGACCGGCAATCGAAAAGTCCCGGGTATGAGCGGCGGTCCAGAAGCGCTCCGCATTTTTTCTCGGATAGTTCTCTTGAGTGTTTCTTCGGGGGATTACTATATATATATATATATATATATATATATATATATATATATATATATATATATATATATATATATATATATATATATATATATATATATATATATATATATATATATATATATATATATATATATATATATATATATATATATATGCGATCCCCGATTGCTCAGGGTGACCTCGAAAAATCGGCGCCCCGCTCTGGACAACCATGACATTACCATACTGCGGAGCAAATTCGCGCAGCAATTGTTCGTGTTGATTAAGGGGTTAGGCCACTCTAGAGGCCGAAAAAATAGGCTTTTTGGGGATTTTTTTCTTCAGAAAAACTACAAAATAAATCGAGATTACAAAAAAGGGTGTTTATCATACATATCAGTGACTGCATACAATAATTTTTTCGAAGCGATAAATTTCAAAATGGCGGCTGTGCAGCGTTTATCTCAAAACTGCATTTTTTGAGTTGGTCGGAAACATAACTCAGATCATTTTCAACCGATTCACTTGAAATGTTGAATATATCTTGAAAAACACATCGTCTATGGAATTCCGTAGGATTTTTTTTATATTGCATAGTTCATTTGTTATTAATAATTATCTGACGATTTTTTAGGCATATTTTTCACTTTCCAAAAATGTGCCCAAAAAAATCGTCAGATAATTGTTAATAACAAATGAACTATGCAATATAAAAAAAAATCCTACGTACTCCCATAGACAATGTATTTTTCAAGATATATTCAACATTTCAAGTGAATCGGTTGAAAATTGTCCGAGTTATGTTTATAGCCAACTTAAAAAATGCAGTTTCGAGATAAACGCTGCACAGCCGCCATACTGAAATTAATCGCTTCAAAAAAAATATTGTATACAGTCACTGATGTGCATGACAAACACCCTTTTTTGTAATCTCGATTTATTTTGTAGTTTTTCTGAGAAGGAAAAATCCCCAAAAAGCCCATTTTTTGGCCTCTAGAGTGGCCTAAGGCCTTAAATCGTTGAGAGAGAAGCAGAGGGGAGAGGAGGAAAACAAAAGGAGCAGACAAAAGAGAAAAGGCGTTATTAGCGTTGAAAAAAATCGCGATACTCTATAAAATAATTGACAAGAATTAAAACTGTGTCGATGATTTTTTTTTTCTAATTAAATCGTCAGGAGAGAGGAGAAGGTGATCGACAAGGAGACAAAGAAGGAGAAGACTTAAGCGATAGAGAAAGCCGTTATCGGTGCTTAAAAAATTGAAAATAATTACTATAAAAATTGGCCAAAATAAAAAAACGTTCCGATTTTCTTTCTCCAATTAAATCGTCGGAGAGAGAAGAAGAGCATCAGGAAGGAGACGAATTAGAAGATGAGAGCGATAGAGAAAAGGAGAAAGGGAAAGTTATTGGTGTTTAAAAAAATCAAAATAATTCACGAAATAATTGGTAAAAGTATAAAACGCCTTAATTGTTTTTCTAATTAAAGCCTCATCATAGAAAATGCGACAAGGGAAAAAAAGGGGAATAGAGCGTTATTGGAAATAAAAAAACGTCGATAATTGAGAAAATTATTGGTAAAAGTTAATTGGTAAAAAACATTTGAAATCGTTTTCTTTTTCCAATCAAATCGTCAATTGAGAGACGGCGAGAGGGAGGGAAAGATAGAGAGAGAGCAACTAAATCGTTATTGACAGTAAAAAATGGACAATAATCGAGAAAATTACTGGTTAAAATTGAAAACGTTTTCATAAATATTTTTTATTTAAATTATATCGTCAAAAGAGAGAAATAAAGAGAAAGAAAAAAAATAATTTTTGTTAGCAGTAAAAAATGGGCAATAATTGAGAAAATTATGAGTAAAAATTGAAAACATATCTATTAATTTATTTTCATTGAAATTAAATTGAAGAGAGCGACAGAGAGAGTGAGAGCCAAAAGTATCTCGTCTGCACGCGTCACGCGCCGATTTCTCCAGTCTTGCGATCACGTTTCGTGTCTTTATCCTTCTTTCGGCGAGCACAAACAAAATGAATGAAATGTAAATAAAATGTGCCCCGCGACATTACATTAGTCGCGCATACGACTCAGGTATATATAACAAGCCCGAAATCACGAGGTGTGTTATATATACAGGAATTATCTCCTTATCTGTGAGTCACGAGGAAAATGATAGAGTCACGAGACACACGATGCGGAGATACCCATACATGTGGCCGCAGGTATATGTCATTCCGCGCGGGCGACACTGTACAGGGTGATCCACTAAAAATCGGACACCCAAAGACGAGTCCAAAGACTCCGGACACCGATGAAAAATCTTACAAAGTCTAGTAAAAAAAAAATGTTACGCGCTGAACGGAAATCATTACGAACGCGTTGGAGAGCAACGAAAGTTATTTTTTATTTATTAAATATTTTCATTATTATCCAAAATCATACTTTGCAGATTTAGGTTGTAGAACGTTAAATAGGAATTCGGAAAAATGTTTCCGGAATTTTCGTAGCTCGAATCTGCCAGAGGAAGTTTGGAAAATTGAACAAAAATATTTTCGTTGCGTTCCAATGATGCAAACTTCGCACTGTGACGGGCCGAAGTGAGATCGTTGTTCCGATTTTTTTTGTCTACTAGATTATTTATTTGGGATTTGGAAAAAAGGTATGTTATTAAGCATACGTTGAACCTAATTCGTGTAAATTTTTATTTGAAAGAATTGAAAATTAACAACGTTATCGAGGTATGATAAAGCCTCTGTATACAAAACGTGGTCCAATGGCCGGGTCGATAACTTGACTTGTTGGTTAGGAAAATAAAAAAATAAAGCTTAATAATCTATACAAATTTAGTTCTCGTTGTAAGTAGCCGTTTTTTGGGGGGGAAAAAAACAAATTCTCAAATGGGCGGATGTTCACGAAAATAAGGTTCAGTTTTGGCGAAATTCTTACTTACTAAAAAATAATAGTAAGTTAAAAATAATAAAAAGGCGCTAAAGAAATACAAAATAAACGAAAATGGCTACGTAAAATAGAAAATCGGACAATTATAGCTGGAGCTATGATTCCGGCCAGGTCGAGAAAAATTGTTTCGAGAAAAACGCGATTGAACGTTTTAGTATACGTAAATCATTGCGATACCTGCTCCCACTAAATCGACGGTACGTTAGTCAATTTTCATTATTGTTAATTAAATTTTCGTCACATTTTCTTAAATATGTATACTTTAAGGGGTTAGGCCACAGTAACGGGTGTAAAATCATGTGCGAATATAACCATTTTTTTCGTGTTGAAAAGTGATTCACTCATAAAATTAATTACTCATCTATTTAGTATGAATATCAAGCTGTTAGAAAATATATATATATATTTTTTTTTCGATGTACAAAATTGCCGAATACTCGAAACTTCTCGAAACAGCTTTTTCCAATTGGCGTGACAAATAACTTCAACAATTTTCACTCGATTTACTTCAAATTTAAAAGTTATGTTCCTAATTGCATTTTGTAGAGAAGTACGTACGGAATTTCTGATTAATCGAAAACTTTTCATTTTATGAGCAGTTTATGAGCACTTATAACGAAATTTTTCACTGAAGATTCATTTCTTAAGTTCAAATACCTACAACTTTTGAATAAAACAATATTTTTTAAATCCCGTATGTACCTCTCTAGGTATTCTAATGTAGATTGACGAGGATTTTTGTTTTTTGTTCTCGGTAAAAAATTGTGGATGCTAAATGTCACGCCGCGGAGCGCCTAAAAAAGATAACAAAAGAAAACATTAGTAGTCGGCCATTTCTTATATCGAAAAAAATATCTATATATAAATATTTTCTAACAGCTTGATATTCATACTAAATAGATGTGTAATTAATTTTATGAGTGAAACACTTTTTCATACGAAAAAAAATGGTTAAATTCGCAAGTGATTTTATACCCGTTACTGTGGCCTAACCCCTTAAGAAAATGCAAAAAAAATCGATTCTCCTGATCCGTCCCAGTGATGCCCCCCCCCCCCCCCCAGCTCGGGGCAGGAGAAAGGAGGAATTTTCGTCAATTTTTTTCGGAAAAACATGTGCAGGTTTTCAATTTTTTTCGTCACATTGAAGAGTATAGTGTTGAGTATCTTTTACAATTTTCGTGTTGAAGAATATTTATAAATGTCGTACATACAATATATTGTTTAAATAACGTCCTTCGCGGTGACCACCGCTGCTCGAAAACAAATTGTCCAAAAAAAAAATCAAACGCCTTTAGTTTTTCCATGAAATAATCTACCACTTGGCCACTGAATTCATGGGAACATTGATTTTTTTTTAAATGGCCACAGTTAAAACTGAAAGTGTCGACTTTTCCTTCATTAAAGCACTGTTTTTTGATATGTAAAAAAACTTGTAAAATTTGAATTTGTTCGATGCAGTGATTCTTGCGATCTCGTGATCGCCGATTTCGATAAACTCACTTTAAGAAAAACGCCTTTGCAGTTCGCCGGTTCGCGGAACTTACCTATAAACGCCCATAACTCCCGCAATTTTGAACGGATCGACTTGAAATTTTCAGAGAATACTTTTGAAATGTTATATTTTGAGAATCCGTTGAAAACCGAAAGTCGATTTTCTTCAACCATTGCAACTATTTGTAAGCCCTCGAAATTGATGGCCATGATCAGGAAGTTGAGGTAGAGCGCGCGAGATCTTTCCAGCATACGAAAGACCTCACCGATCTCGCGATCTCCAAGGCCATCCTGGATCTCTCCCTCTCTCCCTCGCCCGTCTAAACGGAAGCCCTCGCGCAAACTCCCCCGCGCCAGAGATCGAGAGAGAGAATGATTTTTTATCACCTGACCTTGTCTCGCAAGTCTCGTGATCCGTGAAATGCTTCAAAGTTTACGTCAAGTGCACACACACAATTGCGTCAAGTATATCACGAGACAATTGTAAATTTCTCATCAGAATTCCAAGAAACACGTATTACAGTCTCATTAGGAAAATTGACAAAAATTACGTTTAAATCCAGCGACCGCTGCGCGTCTATAAGTCTCGATCTCGTGACTCGATGACTCATTTATGAGATGTAGATCGTGATTCGTCACTATCTCCACTGGCGCAAAAACTTTGCAGCTGGTAACGTGTTTTTTTTTAAATTCGCGCGCTGCGACACGACTGTTCCCCATACTCACATCAGGCGTATATTCAAATCTTAAGGCGGGAGCCTGAATTAGAACGTCCGAAAAAAAAACATTTTTTTTCGGGATTTTTCTTTAGAAGGTAAAAAAACAAGTGAGCCCGGTAAACATTGAGGTATCTTTTCAGGTATATTTGAAATGTATGAAAAAAATGTCAAACATGAAACAGTAAATGACAGCAAGTTTGTGACCCTAGTGCATGTGCGTCTTGCCACTGCAGTCCCAAATCGGCGGGAAAGATGCAGCTCGCAATTCTTGAATGAAGGAAAAAAACCAATAAAATTTTCAATTGTCATGTATTTTTCTTGTGGGTGAATTTTAAAAAAGCTAAAAAAATCGTGAAAATATAACTTTTCTCAGGTTTGCAAAAAGTGTGTTAAACAAATACTTTAACGTGCTATAAAAATGTTTGGAAAATAATTTTTCAACGACTTTTTTAATTCACTTAGACGGGATTTTCATACTGACGAAAATAAACTTTGGTTTCATTCAATAGGTCGTTTAGTTTGTTTGCTATCATGCCCGCCAATTTGGAAAAATCGTAAAGATGAAAACTGGAGTAAACGGGCTTCAAAGTTTTCAATAGGAGGAAATATCAATATGAATGTCAAAAGTTCCGAATTTTAATGTTCCGAAATTCAAGATGGGGTCGGGTTTAAATTCCGAAATTTGAATGTTCAGAACGCTGAAAATTCTGAAAGAATAGTACATCGAAAGATCAAAACTTCGAAAGAATTTTACACGAAAGACCAAAACTCCGAAAATCTTAACACCGTCAAATTAATTCGGCTATGGAAGTTTTAGAAGCTTCGAAATTTTCAATAAATCGACGAATTATTTCAAGAATTTTTTTTTTTATTACGAAGTGATTTTGCGTCAATTTTGAAATTTGTCTAGACAATGTTATACGTTCTACATCATTTACGACGGTTTAAAATTTCTAATTTTAATGTTCCGAAATTACAAGCTCCGTCAAGATTATGCCAGCGAAAGTCTACACAGTTGACTGTAAATGATGTAGAATGTATAACATTGTCTAGACAAATTTCTAAATTGACGTAAAATCACCACTTAATGAAAAAAAATTCGTCAAATAATTCTTCGATTTATTGAAAATTTTGAAACTTTTAAAACTTCCATAGCCGAATTATTTTGACGGTTATCAGAATTTCGGAGTTTTGGTCTTTCGTGTAAAATTCTTTCGGAGTTTTGATCTTTCGGGGTAGTATTTTTTCGGAGTTTTGATCGTTCTGATCATTCAACGATCGGAATTTCAACCCGGCCGCGTTCAGATTTTCGGAGTTTTGGTCTTTCGGGTAAAATTCTTTCGGAGTTTTGATCTTTCGGGGTAGTATATTTTCGGAGTTTTGAGCGTTCTGATCATTCAAAGTTTGGAATTTCAACCCGCCCCCAATTTTTCTGGCTCAACAAAGTGAAAACGTTCCTTAAGGGGAGATAAACACCTGGGAGCCGGCAAAAAGGTCATTTTTGTGAATTTTTCAAGGAAAACAATTTGAAATTTCGGATTGGGGTTTGAATTATCTAAAAGTATTTACATTCAAAAATGTGTTTAATTTTCTTTATTTAAAAATATCAAAAATATACAAGGATATTGTATGATCCTTGGAGAGTCGTAAAAAAATCTGCGTATACAGTACCCACTGGCGTTTCTTCAAAAAACATCTGAAAAAAAACCAAAAAGATTATTAAGGCGTTACCCCCACTTGTAGCGCAAAAAAAGGCCTTTTTCATGAATTTTTTTAAAGAAAACTACAAAACTTTTTTGATCGATCAATATACCATCTTAAAGAACCCATCTTGAAGAACTTTCAGTAATTTTTTTATTGAAAAATATTACATTGTTAAGTGGCAAATGGCCGCCAATGAAATAATGTTTTTATATACACGGTTTGCGGTGACCAACATTGCGGCGAAGTGGATCATCTGAAAAAAAAATGCGGATGGATTTAGTCAAATATAAGTATAAACTAGTCTTTGATCGAAGGATTTTAAAAAATATTCATTTTTCACAAAATGACGGACGGTCAAAGTTAATGGTTCGATTTTAACGAAAAAAAACGGCCGTTTTTTGGCTATAAAACGGCCATTTCTTTTCGAAAAAAAAAATCGAACGATTAAAGACTACATTTTTATGTATTAAATAAGCCTGCAAAATTTCAAGAAGATCGGTTCATTAGTGTTCGAGTAATCTTGGTCACCGACTTCAGAAATGCCATTTTGAGAAAAACGCGTTTAAAGTTTCTCTTTCAACGCTCTTTCAACGCGGATTCTTCTCTTTCAACGCTCATATCTCAGTCAATTTTGTTCGGATCGACTCGAAATTTTCAGGACATATTCTCAGATACTTATACTTCAAAAAAATGCAATAAAAAAAATCGATTTTTTCAAAATCGCAAGTGGGGGTAACCCCTTAAACATTAAATCTTCCAATTGACATATTCGTGTGCCAACGTATAATACTAACGAGACGTTTTTTTGCGGATTTTGTGCACGTACGACGCAGGTCCCAGCACGTGGGTGGAGAGATTCCCAATGGCAGCGGGCTCGCGACAGAGCCCGGTCAACATCGAGACCGAGCGTGCAGAATCCGATCACGAGGCGCTGAGCAGCAAGCCCCTGCGCTGGAAATATCCGGCGACCGCCTCCCGGAAGCTCGTTAATCCGGGATATTGCTGGCGAGTCGATTGCGACGGTGATGGCACACGTGAGTTCATATTTTTACGTATGCATATATGAAAAGGTGATTTTGAGGACATGTGACTTCGAGGACCGTCCTCAAAGTTGCCAATTATCCGCATTATCGTCTTTATGAGTCCAATGTCTTGAAAATGACCTTTGAATAAACGTAAACATATTTTGAAATTTACATTGTTGGAAGACAACGAAAGTTTCGTAGCCGGTTTTTTTTCGCCCATTTCGACTACAAAAGTGTCTCGAACTTTTTTTTAGAATTTCCAATCCACGAGCTGCAGTTTAAATTTACAAAAAGAACATTTTGGCTGACGAAGAATGTAAAGAAATTTAAAAATCGAAATTTTTTTGTATTTCCAGTTTTTTTAGTTTTTGTATTTCAAGGATGGAGTTTTGTATTTTAGTTTATGTATTTCGAGGATGCAAACTTTAAGGTCTTAGGCCACAGTAACGGGTATAAAATCATGTGCGAATTCAACAATTTTTTTCGTATGAAAAAGTGATTCACTCATAAAATTAATTACACATCTATTTATTATGAATTTCAATCTGTCAGAAAATATATATATATATATTTTTTTTCGATGTACATAATGGCCGACTACGAATATTTTCTTTTGTTATCTTGTTTTTAGGCGCTCCACGGCGTGACATTGAGCATCCACAATTTTTTACCGAGAAAAAAAAAACAAAAATTCGCGTCAATCTACATTAGAATACCTAGAGAAGTACGTGCGGAATTTAAAAAATATTGTTTTATTCAAAAGTCGTAGGTATTTGAACTTGAGAAATGAATTTTCAGTGAAAAATTTAGTTATAACTGCTCATAAACTGCTCATAAAATGAAAAGTTTTCGATTAATCAGAAATTCGGTACGTACTTCTCTGCGAAATTCAATTGAGAACGTAACTTTTTAATTTGCAGTAAATCGAGTGAAAATTGGTGAAGTTATTTGTCACGCCAATTGGAAAAAGGCTGTTTCGAGAAGTTTCGAGCAGTCGGCCATTTTGTAGATCGAAAAAAAAAAATTCTAACAGCTTGATATTCATACTAAATAGATATGTAATTAATTTTATGAGTAAATCACTTTTTCATACGAAAACGAATTGTTAAATTCGCACATGATTTTATACCCGTTACCCCTGGCCTAACGCGTTAAGATCGTGGCATATTTATGTATAGGTAAATTCAAGGAGCTTCCTGGGCAACATAATCAAAGATGCGTTGAAAAAAAAATTATGAGGACCGTCCTCGAAAGAGCCAGATGTGCTGATAGCCGACATTACATACATATACCGGCTTCAAAATAACTGGTCTTCAAATATACATTAGGGAGTGGTGATTTTGAAGACATTCGACTTCGACGATCGTCCTCACAGTAGCCAATAATCCCCATACTCAACATTATGAGCCAAATGTCTTGAAAATCACCTTTGGATAAACGTAAGCATGATATGGACGTTTGCATCGTTGGAACGCGACGAAAGTTTCGAAACCCAATTGTTTTTCCCACATTTCGGCTACAAAAATGTTTTAGCTACAGTTTGAATTTATGCCAAAAAAATGTCGACTCATAAAGAATATGAAATTTAAAAAATTGCAAAGTATGTTCGTTGCAATCCAAAGATGGAAACTTCAAGATCGTAGCATATTTATGTAAAGGTAATTTCAAGGAGCGTCCCGAGCAACAAAATCATCGATTCGATGACACAAAGATTTGAGGACTGTCCTCGAAAGAGCGAGATGTGCTTATAGCCAACATAGCATAGATATAACGAGCTTGAAATATCCATTTCTCATATACAGGGTGATTATAGACCGACACATTTTTTTGGGGGATTGGGGGGGGGGGTAATTTCCGAACTTTTTCACCCTTAGATCCTATGTCCCAAGTGCCACGGTTATTGAGATATGATTTTTTTTCGTTTTTTCTCGTCAATTACTAGAAATTTCGCCTTTGAATCGTCACAACTTTTCATTATTAAAAAAAAAAAAAAACTTATTCTCTTCATTTCGACCACATAATGAACATTTCTATTACATGTAGCATACCGTTGGAAAGGGTATAAACTAGAGAACTTTTCAAAACAAAGCAAAGTTCAAAATAACTTTCAGGTTTTTTTATAATGAGTTTAGAAGTTGACATTTTTCATACATTTTCGCATTTTCAAGACTTTGGAATCTCATGAGTCATTTTGTTTAAAACCAATTGTATGAAACAGTGATTCGTTTACAATAAGCATACATTGCAGAATAAAACAAAAGTTTTTTCGTGCTATTACAACCACAATGTTAGCACGAATACAACAAAAGTTATTTCGTGCTATTACAACCACAAACAAAAAAGTTGTGACCATTTAAAGGCGAAATTTCGGGTAAATAAAACAAAAATAAAAAAATCATATCTTAATTACCGTGACACTTGGAACATAAAGTCTAAGGGTGAAATTAATATTTTAAGAAGACAGAAACTCTATATATATATATATATATATATATATATATATACAGGAACATATACAGGGTGTTTGGCACATGGATCGACACAATTTTTTGGGCGATTGGGGGTGTCATTTGTAACTTTTTTCACCCTTAGACTTTATGTTCTAAGTGTCACGGTAATTAAGATATGATTTTTTTTTTTTTTTTCTATTTACCCGAAATTTCGCCTTTAAATCGTCACAACTTTTTTGTTTGTGGTTGCAATAGCACGAAATAATATATATATATATATATATATATATGTCTGTAAAAAAGAGTTTGGTCTCCCGCTGGAGCGTAAGAGTCGCGGTCAAGTACACACGATAAATGACAGCTGCGATCATCCGCATAATTGCTAATCGAGCGTATCCTGTAACGAAGGGCGTCATAGCCACGGTCATTTTTACTCCGAATTACAAGAGAACGAAAAAGTTCATTTTTTTTCGAAACGCTTGACCGGTCGTCGTTTGATTCGATTCGTATAATAGCGAATGAAGTCAGTCGGTGTTTTTTATATTATTTATTATTATTATTATCAGTAATAGTATTTTGTTATTGTCATTATTATTATTTTTATAAATTTGTTCCACTTTTTTCACTATTCTTGACATGTTTTATGACGGTGACTTAATTTTTTGTGTTTTTTTTTTGCTTCTGGCGTTTTCAGTGTTGAGCGGTGGACCGTTGCTCGACGACATCTACAAGCTTGAGCAATATCATTGCCACTGGGGATGCAGCGACTCGCGGGGCTCCGAGCACACCGTGGACGGACAAGCCTTCGCCGGCGAGGTCAGTCATTTTTACAACGTTAAAAAAAAAACAAAAGTATGTGTCTAGAATAAAAAGCGAGTCTAGAATGTGCGAGCAAAAAGTGAGGCTAGAATACTATGGGACATTTGGTCGAAAATGTCGACGATGACCCGATCCATTATCAACAGGTGTGCGTCGTCGATAAAACTCGGGCACGAATTGAGCTACTGCGATTTACTCCGATGCATCCAACGAGTTTCTTGTGCTCGTTAAACAAATTGGTATGCTCGACAAGAGTAAATAACGTAGTAGCTATATGTACAGGATGACAACTATAAAATTGTCATGTGTTTTTTAAGGGCCTGGGCGGAGATTTTGCGACTGAGATAAAGTGCCGAAAAGGATATACCTCTGATTAATTTAGAATTTTGTGTACCCGGGTATTTTTACTCGCTGATCACGAATATGATAGTGAAAATATCCGCAAGTTTTATTTTCGAGGTCAAAACTCACGAAAACTGATTTTTTTTAAGTTTTTCTATTTTATTGCATTAAATCTTGATCGTGGAGAAAAATGTTTCTTACAAAATGTGTAGCCTATATGGAGATTGATCTTTTAAGTTCTATACAAGTTTTGTCTCAAACGAGTCTGTTTCGAGAAAATCGGGATAATGCTCCAAAAAGTATATTTTTTAGCTCCATTAGTTTCGATATTATCTACTTACGCACTTTACCACGGGAAGGTTGCAATTTGATCTTCAAGGGGTTAGGCCACAGTAACGGGTATAAAATCATGTGCGAATTTAACCATTTTTTTCCGTATGAAAAAGTGATTCACTCATAACATTAATTACACATCAATTTAGTATAAATATCAAGCTGTTAGAAAAAAATATATATTTTTTTTTTCGATGTACAAAATTGCCGAGTACTAATATTTCTTTTTGTTCTCTTTTTTTAGGCGCTCCGCGGCGCGACATTTAGCTTCCACTATTTTTTACCTAGAACAAAAAACAAAAATTCTCGTCAATCTACATTAGAATAACTAGAGAAGTACGTACGGAATTTAAAGAATATTGTTTTCTTCAAAAGTTGTAGGTGTTTGAACTTAAGAAATCAATTTTCAGTGAAAAATTTCGTTATAACTGCTCATAAAATGAAAAGTTTTCGATTAATCAGGAATTCCGCACGTACTTTTCTGACAAACGCAATTCGGAACATAACTTTAAAATTTGAAGTAAATCGAGTGAAAATTGTTGAAGTTATTCGTCACGCCAATTGGAAAAACGCTGTTTCGAGAAGTTTTGAGTAGTCGGCCATTTTGTACACCGAAATATATATATATATATATATATATATATATTTTTTTTTATCTAACAGCTTGATATTCATTCTAAATAGATGTGTAATTAACGGAGACTTTGTCCGTGGAGTGCCATATTTCAGGTGTTTACATTTTATTTTTTTTTTAAAGGAAACGAGTAAAGCTTTTTGAGTGCGATTTTTTCTTGCTTTTATTCATGATATACAGAACGTTAAGGAAATTTTTTTTTGAAAAAAAACCAAAATGGCGGCCGTTGCTGCTCCGCGAAAACAGATCCTCAAATCGCGGAAGGTAAACGGCTGACATCACTGCCCCCTCTTTGTTGATCTGAAACACAAATTCAAAGCATATTATCAATCTGTGACCCTTTGGTCATGGAATGACGGATGGGCTTTTCGTTTAGTACAAATTTCGGAAAATGGCGGCAATTAAAAAAAAATCGAATTTTCGCGTTTTTTTTTCGCATAAAAAGATAAATAATAAATGCAAAAATGTATCTATCGAAAAAACGATCCGTCATTCCGTGAAGACATATTTTCTGAGTATGCTCTCCAATTTCAGGTCGATATGTTAATTACAGCGGTCAGGAGAATGTCAGCCATTTTTAAAAACGTGTTTTCGAGAAAAACGCGTTTGAAGTTTTGTAATGTGTTAACACAAATGTGTTTATAATTACCGCTAATCGGCAATGCCTGGTCCATAGAGGCATCCCTCCTCTTCTGCTAGCCGCCCATGTTGAGCCGCTAACATCTCCCGCTGCATTTCAAGGACAAAGTCTCCCTTAATTTTATGAGTGAATCACTTTTCCATACGAAAAGAAATTCTTAAATTCTCACATGATTTTATACCCGTTACTGTGGCCTAACCCCTTAACACTATACGCATATCCAAACAAACCCAAACAAGACAACACGACAAACAAACCCAAACAAACCTAAGCACACAACACAACAAACAAACCCAAACAAACAAACTCCAAATTTAATTATCTCCACTCTGCTGAACTGAAAATGGAATTCTAATTTTTTTCCAGAATGCTCATTTTTTTTCCGGCAAATACTATTTGTCACAAAAATACGCCATATTTTTTTTTCGAAAAGGACTTGAAGAGCCATTAAATATATTTTTTCTCGGTTGCAAAGTCTCCGCGCCAGAGTCTCAAATGACACACGGCCACCTTATAATGGCTAGCTTATAATTGTCACATATATAGCGCGCGAACTCGATTTATCACACGGCCACAATGGAACGTACGGTCATTTCGAAGATTGAAAAAAACGAGTACAACATAAAAAGAAAAAAAGCGTCGATACAAGAATTAAAAATATTCCCGCGGCTTTCGAGAGCATGCATAAGTACCCTGCACATGACTGGTATTTTTTTTTCCTTTTTTTTTTCATTGCCATTTTTCTAAAGCGCCTGACAGCCACTCGGTGGAGGAGATTTATCGAGAAGATACGTCAGCACGCGCACACACAGTCCGACGCGCTTCAGATCTGTGAGACAATATTTTATTCAACGATTCACGTGACTCGTCTCGCTGCATCGTCGAAGACGTTCTCGATATCGATACGGAAAAGAAACAACTGTATTAAGGGGGGCGATACCTTGAGGCGAGGAAAAAATTGCCGATTTTCGTGATTTTTTTTTCGAAAGAAATATTTTTTTCGTCATTTTTTAGACTTGGGGTATGTTTTAAGGACCTACACCTAGGAGCCGGAAAAAGGTGATTTTTGTGAATTTTTTCAAGGGAAAACCATTTGAAATTTCGGATTGGGGTTTGAATCATCTAAAAGTATATGCATTCAAAAATATGTTTAATTTTCTTTGTTAAAAAATATCAAAAATATACAAGGATATTGTATGATCCTTGGAGGGTCGTAAAAAAATCGGCGTATACGGTACCCACGGGCGTTTCTTCAAAAATCATCTGAAAAAAAAAACCAAAAAGATTTTTAAATTAGATACTATAATCTAGTACTTGTCATAGCCGATTTTGAAAATATCGATTTATGACAAAATGGCGGACGTTTGAACATGAATAGTGATTTTTGGGCCAAAAATTAGTGATTATTTTGCCTATAAAACAAAAACTAAGTAACGGAAAAAAAAATCCTATGACAAGTACTAGATAATGGTGTATAGAATAACCACAAAAAACCTCAAGGCAATCGGTTCATTGGTTTTCGAGAAATTTTGGGTACCGATTTGAAAAATGTGGTTTTGAGAAAAACGCGTTTGAAAATTTGGGCATGAATAAATGATGAAATTTGTCAACTTACATGGAATCATCGATACCAGGCCCATAGCGTAGGTCTTCTACGGTCGACGGAATGTTCATAGCTTCCAAATCCTCGACCTCGACCATCTAGGTGAATATCTCCCCTCAATACTATTTTTGGCTGTTACATGCTATTTTTCAAATTTATTAATCTTAAAAAATTGCAGAGGTATGGCACGGTATTCTAAACGGGTTGTGGCGAATGTTGTCAGACGGCGTGACACGTAGCGTCGGCGGGATTAATCTGATAAAAAGCCAGTGACGATTTTTCCTTCAGTAACACTCATACGCAGTATATGAACCAAGAAAAAGCGAGATATTTTGAAAATCTACGAAATGGTACACTTTGAAACAAATAGATTGAATTTTCCAAAAAAAAAAAGCTACATTCTGTAGTAAAAAAATAATTTTCCAAAATTTTCCAAAATATTTAGGTTCATGTTTCAGACAATAAGGTTAGAAATATTTGTACCAAATTTCATTAGAATCGGTCGATTAATTTTTGAGCTATACGTCACGCCAGTATTGAAAATGCAGTTTAGAAGACCGTGCCATACCTCTGCCATTTTTAAAGATCAATAAATATCAAAAGTAGTCATAAACCATATCCTAAATCTCAAAAAAGGTGAAGAAATCTTTTTAAAAAATCATGAAAATAAGCAAATCCCCCCCCCTTTAATATACAAAAAAAGCGAATAAATAGTGCGCGTCGGAAATTTTTGAAATTGCGAGATAACGAAAAAAACGCGAGTTACCGTAAATTATTTTTCGAGCCAGGCTGCGAGAATCGTCGGAGGCAAAAAGCAAGACAAATAAAACAGACACACTATTGGAAATTCTTGCTTGAGAAAATAAATAGGATTTATCCTCGCACAGTCAAAAATAATATGAAGCTCGCTCGCACTGGGAGCAACGCAATAAAATTCACCGCGTTTCACGCTGCTCGATAATTTAAACGCCGCGAACGTTTTTGCCCCCCCCCCCCCCCGCCCCGCGACTTCTCGGATGCAATTTTGGTCAAAGCTCCGTTTATTTCACAACAATCGTATGAATTTAACGATCTCGAACGGACGTACGATGACCGTACGTGAGCCCTAAATATTTTTTCGATTTTTTTTTAATCGAGTTGCTACGGTCGACAATTAAGAAGCCTATTAAACGAGAGTGGTCAATTGCCAATTCTCATTTGTACACGGGTGAGACGTATATGTGTGCATGTGTGTGTCTCTCGGTGCCCTCAAGTGAGCGCGGGCGGAAAGTTTTTCAGCACCAATTGCGCACAATGTTGATCCCCAGATAAACAATTGTCGTTATGGCATAATAAAATGAAGACGGTAAAATAGAATATCCGGGATAATAAAAGGGGATCAACGGGATGGAGTATAGACTTAACGATATGTGTGCGATACGGTGAAGAACTTGAGGGCTGTAAACTTCTAAAATTAACTTCTAAAATTAAATGAATTTTTTCGATAGTTTAATATTATAGATATTGATATTAAAGTTGTTACACTTAAGACGTTACCCCCACTTGTAGCGCAAAAAAAGGCCTTTTTCATGAATTTTTTTGAAGAAAACGACCAAACTTTTTTAATCGATCAATATACCATCTTTAAGAACACATCTTGAAGAACTTTCAGTAATTTTTTTATTGAAAAATATTACATTGTTTAGTGGCAAATGGCCGTCAATGAAATAATGTTTTTATATACACGGTTTGCGGTGACCAACATTGCGGCGAAGTGTATCATCTGAAAAAAAAAATGCGGATGGATTTAGTCAAATATAAGTATAAGCTAGACTTTAATCGAAGGATTTTAAAAAATACTCATTTTTCACAAAATGGCGGACAGTCAAAGTTAATGGTTCGATTTTAACGAAAAAAAAACGGCTGTTTTTTGGCTATAAAACGGCCATTTTTTTTTCGAAAAAAAAAATCGAACGATTAAAGACTACATTTTTATGTATTAAATAAGCCTGCAAAATTTCAAGAAGATCGGTTCATTAGTGTTCGAGTAATCTTGGTCACCGACTTCAGAAATGCCATTTTGAGAAAAACGCGTTTAAGGGGGGATTGTCTTTTTTTTTCGCAAAATTTACCGCTTTTTGGGAATTTTTTTGTGAAGAAAGTATACAACAGAAAACTTGTGAAACTTGGCATATAGTTTTATTGATCTGTTTACTACATACAAAAAATTTTTTAAACAATTTCATCAAAAAATCCGCCTCCCACCCCCCTCGACGCGCGATGGTCCTTTTTTGATGGTATGCACGATTACAGCCTTCACGTTCATCCTGCAACAAAAACCCAAAAAGCATTTTACTTTAGACACATATAGCTATCGTTCGATGAAGGGAGAAAAAAAATGGACGATTTGGTGACGTTTTGAACTTGAAGTATCGATTTTTCGAAAAAAATTGATCGATTTTTTGTTATAAATAAAAAACTATTAAACGTATTGCTTTTTTGCTTCATCAAACGATAAAAGGATGTCAGCTGAGCATTCTGTCCAAATTTGAAGGCAATCGGTTGAATACTTTTTGAGAAATCGTGCACACCATCAAAAAAGGACCATCGCGCGTCGAGGGGGGTGGGAGGCGGATTTTTTGATGAAATTGTTTAAAATTTTTTTTGTATGTAGTAAACAGATCAATAAAACTATATGCCAAGTTTCACAAGTTTTCCGTTGTATACTTTCTTCACAAAAAAATTCCCAAAAAGCGGTAAATTTTGCGAAAAAAAAAGACAATCCCCCCTTAAAATTTCTCTTTCAACGCTCTTTCAACGCGAATTCTTCTCTTTCAACACTCATATCTCAGTCAATTTTGTTCGGATCGACTTGAAATTTTCAGGACATATTCACAGATACTTATACTTCAAAAAAATGCAATAAAAATTTTATTTTTCAAAATCGCAAGTGGGGGTAACCCCTTAATAAATACACATTCGAAATACATTTTTTTTAAATGTTATGTATTTATGTAACCCAAACAAACTTTAAACGCGTTTTTCTCGAAAGAACGTTTGTCGACGGGTTGCTGATAAAATCTTCGAAACTACTAAACCGAACCTTGTGAAATTTCAACCACGTGTTCTTCACATATAAAGCTATAGAGCATATCAAGATTTTTTTTTAATTTTGATAATTACTTTTTTTTTGCCAAAAACGGTAAAAAAAATACGTTTCATTTGTTTTCCGAAAAATGTTCGCCATTTTGTTATTTTTGCATATATAAAAAATCGTATGATATGCGCCATAGCCATTCACATACTGAATCCAAAACCGTTTGATTTTTTTGTTGCGGGATGATCCGTCTCCGAGATTTCATCAACAGCGCAGACTTTTTTTTACGACATTTTTTTAACTACCATTTTCGTATATAAATAGTGACTTGAATAAATAAAAGATTTAAAAAAATGTATTTATTAAGTTTAACAACTTTTATATCAATATCTATAATATAAACCTATCAAAAAAATGCATGAAAATAACCTTTTTTAGGGTGTAAAGGGAGAAGATCCCTTAAGTAATTTTTCACGATTTTTTTTCGGTGCAAGGACAAGTAAGAGGATAATAATATTCAAGGATGTTTTTAATCATAACTTCAAGTGAAGAAAAAAAAAGTTTACACAAAAAAAATTCCAAATTGGCGACGCTGGAGCCATTCTCGCGAGGCATGTTGAATTCGAGACGCTCTGCGGCACGCAGTATATTTGGAGCGGAAATTCACAAATTCTATTCATTTACATGAGTATAGCTAGAGAAATACGTAGGGGATTTTGGAAATATGAATTTTTGTGTAATTGGCCTGCATTTAAAGTAAAAACTCAATTTTCGACAAAAAAAAGGACAATCATTTGTTAATAACCAATGCTGTACGTAACTCATGGAAAATCCCGTACGTATTTCTCTTCGAAATGTTATTTTAAAGATGTGCTCAAAACATGGAGTGGAAATAATGAAAATTGTTGGAGTTATGCTGCGTGCCGTTTTGAAAAATTGTGTTCCGAGAAAAACGGTCGACGTTTCACACACGGGCCAGCCACTGCCACGGCAGACCCACACGGGCTTGCGAACCTTTGTTTTGCAGGTACCAAACTTTTTTCCCCTTATTGTAGATGGTTCAAAGCATCTTTTAAGCTAATTTTAAAAAAATCAATTTCTTGAAAATTCTACATCGGTGTTTCCCCTTAATATATATATATATATATATATATATATATATATATATATATATATATATCAGGGTGTCTACCGACCAGAAAAGTCATGAAAAATCTTATATGTCATGAAATTACACTCGACCCTGAAAAAGTCATAAAATGTCATGAAAAATTACGTCTACCTGAATTATTATACCCTACTAAATTATCGTTGAGTCTATATTCAATATGAACTAACCTTGTGGTACTTGTCGACAGAGAAGCAAATATCGAATCGATAGAAAATAAAATAGAAGAAAGTAAAAGAAAATGATGCGTTATCTCAACATATTAATTTTTTCTTTGTTATTCGTGTAAAGCGACTAGATGATATTACTCAAAGTTCCTAAATGTATGTAATATTTTTCTAGATGTTCCCAAAATATATTTCTTTACAGCAATCTTGAAATTATGTTTGTCTCACATTTTTTACTACATATGGCATTGTACAGTTTGGTGACTTTTCGTTTATTCCGTATACTTTTCATTGGCATACAACACACATCTGTTTAAAAGAGCTGAATAAAAATATAAAAATTTAGAAAATCGGTCGCACTGTAGAATCATTAGGTATACTTCTATGCCAGAAAGTCATACTAAGAGCCATGAAAAAATACCCATTCCTTTCCTTGAAAATCCTTAAATGTCATGCAATTTCAGTTCTGGCCAAAATTAGATACCGTGTATATATATATATACGGTGTCTAATTTCGACCAGTACTGAAATTGCATGACATTTAAGGATTTATATATATATATATATATATATATATATATATATATATATATATAGATCAAAATGCAATTTTGATCTTTTTCTTCAGAATGCTCAATTTTTTTCTGACACATACTGCTCATCTCAAAAATACGAATTTTTTTTATTCAAAGAGGACTGGAAAAACGATGAAACATTATATTTTTTTTTATGTCAGAATCTCCGTGATAGACATTTAAAGAAACACATGGCCAACTTGTAATTGTCGACCTGCGGATTTTTTTCTTTCTTCATATATATATATATATATATATATATATATATATATATATATATCCGCAGGGTGACAATTATAAGTTGGCCATGTGTTTTTTTAAATGTCTGGCACGGAAATTCTGTGATCAAAAAAAAATATATAATGTTTTATCGTTTTTCCACTCCTCTTTGAATAAAAAAAATTTCGTATTTTTGAGATGAGCAGTATGTGTCAGAAAAAAATTGAGCATTCTGAAGAAAAAGATCAAAATTGCATTTTGAGTTCAGTAGAATGAAGATAATTAAATTCCGAATACAAAAGGTCCGTGAAAAAACGTTTGAACTGTAATTAAGTTCCATTCATCCACTTCAAGGCCTTACACCTGGTTGAAACGTTTGAAAATGTCGATTTTCGGTTTTCGACCGATTCTCAAAAGATAGAATTCAAAAAATATTCTTTGCACATTTCAAGTCGATCCGTTCAATATAGAGGGAGTAATGGGTGTTTTAAAGGGTGTCTCAAAACACCCTGACATTTTAAATTGCGCGCCATTTTTCGCGGGGGGGGTTCGAAAATTTGAGAATTTGGCGTTCCGTAATTTGTGTACGCCCCCTTATTGCAGACGAAGTTTCATGGTCTTGGACTTCTTCCTTTGGGGTTTTTCTGGAAGGAAAAGTGTATGCCAATGATCGCCAGACCATTCCGGAGCTCAAGAAAGCAATTAATGAACGCACCATTAATGAAATTAATCCGCAATTATGCCAAAATGTTATTGAAAATTTCGTCAAAAGAGTGAATGTTTGCAAACAGGGACGAGGCGGCCATTTATCGGATATTGTTTACCACACATAACCTCCATGTTTGTACCTTGTATTGAGGACTTTGGCCTCTCCAGAGGCCGAAAAAATAGGCTTTTTGGGGATTTTTTTTTCAGAAAAACTACAAAATCAATCGAGCTTACAAAAAAGGGTGTTTATCACACATATCAGCGACTGTATACAATAATTTTTTTGAAGCAATTAATTTCAGAATGGCGATTTTTTAGGCAAATTTTTGGAAAGTTAAACATTTGGTCAGATAATTGTTGATAACAAATGAACTATGCCATATACAAAAAAAACCCTACGTACTTCTTGAGTCCTCGAAATTTGATTTGAACTTCTTGATCCTACGAAATTTGCTGAGTTATATGTCCCGTCAACTTGAAAAATGCAGTTTTGAGATAAACGCTGCACAGCCGCCATTTTGAAATTGATCGCTTCAAAAAAATTGATGTATACAGTCACTTATATGTATGATGAACACCCTTTTTTGTCATCTCGATTTATTTTGTAGTTTTGCTGAAAAAAAAATCCCCAATAAGCCCATTTTTTCGGCCTCTGGAGTGGCGTAACCCCTTAAGATAAGAGATTCGTACTTTGCAAATAAATAATACGTTTCATTAATAAATTAAAATGTCAGGTCATTTTGAGACACCCTATAGGTAGGTTCCGCAAATCGGCGAAATTTGAACGCGTTTTCGCAGAATGAATTTTCCAAAATGGCTGACCACGATATCTCAAAAATTAGTGCACCGATCATCTTCAAATTTTACAAGCTTCTCTTACATGTGAAAAAGCAGGACTTGAAAGGATTTTTTTTTCGACGCATAGTTTTTTTTTTTTATTGACGAAAATAAAACTTTTTTACCGAAAATTGATACACTTTCGTTTTAGATGGCGGCCATTTTTTCAAAAATCAATATTTTATTGAATCCTTCATCCAAGCAGTAGATAATTTCATCCAAAAACAAAATGCGTTCGGTTTTTTATTTTGGATTATTCGTTTCGGAGCAGCAGTTGGGATCACGAAAGACGTTCTTCAAACAGCGCTCTGCACAAACCATTCTATCTACCACATTCATAAATATTTTGAATACGAAAATTGTACAATAAAATATACATAAAACCATACTCTTTGATGTACGAACAAAAATTAAAAAGTTTGACGTTTTTTTCCAAAAAAAAAATCACGAAAATTTCTTCTTTTCCGGTCACATTTTTTATTATCTTTTCTCAATGGCAGGATGCAAAAAAAACTTTTTGGTGAATTTCTTATTCGGAATTCAATTATATTGAATCGACTGTACTTAAATTGGAATCCTAATTATTGTCCGGAATGGTTCATTTTTTCTGGAAAATACTATTCATTACAAGAATGCGCAATATTTTGTTTTGAAGAGGACTTGAAAGAACATTAGAAAATCATATTTTCCCAGTTGCGACATTCATCACACACCCACACACATAAAATAGCTAGGAGGAAAAAGTTTTTTTTCTCCGTCAGTCGAAATACTAAATAAATTATAAATATCCTCTTGTCACACTGACGTTTTGTGGACTATGGATGATGCGGCTCGTAGACGTCAAAAAGCGATTGGTCGCGCGTTCGTCGCGTGATCTGTATTCTATTCTTTTTTGTCCATGCTCTGAATTTTTGCTGATGCTTGTCTTCGTCTCGCTCTCTCTCTCTTTCTCTCTCTCTCTTTATCTCCCTCCCTCTCTCTCTCTCTCTCTCTCTCTCTCTTTTGGTTTTAAAATATTTAACACGAACCTCCTCCACAATAGCAAGCGTGCTTTTTTTTTGCTCACTCGAGAAACTCGATGAGACACGAGCATCTTTGCCCGCCGATTTTTCGTTCGGTTGTCATGAAGAATTTTGTATGGATGATTCCGTGAAAAAGAATGTATTTTATATTGAAAGAGAGAGGGGGCGCCCTTTCTATTTTATTTTGATGACGTATTCTTTTTTTACTCACAAAATAAATACATTTGTACTCATAAAATAAATGCATTTTTACTCATAAAATAAATTAGTTTTTACTCAGATGAATAATAAATATCGCCCACATAAAAAGAAAAATGAATTTTGACTCACAAATTATCTGTTAAGGGGTCACCCCCACTTGCGATTTTGAAAAAATCGATTTTTTTATTGCATTTTTTTTAAGTATAAGTATCTGAGAATATGTCCGGAAAATTTCAAGTCGATCCGAACAAAATTGACTGAGATATGAGCGTAGAAAGAGAAGAATCCGCGTTGAAAGAGCGTTGAAAGAGAAACTTTAAACGCGTTTTTCTCAAAATGGCATTTCTGAAGTCGGTGACCAAGATTACTCGAACACTAATGAACCGATCTTCTTGAAATTTTGCAGGCTTATTTAATACATAAAAATGTAGTCTTTAATCGTTCGATTTTTTTCGTTAAAATCGAACCATTAACTTTGACTGTCCGCCATTTTGTGAAAAATGAATATTTTTTAAAATCCTTCGATTAAAGACTAGTTTATACTTATATTTGACTAAATCCATCCGCATTTTTTTTTTAGATGATCCACTTCGCCGCAATGTTGGTCACCGCAAACCGTGTATATAAAAACATTATTTCATTGACGGCCATTTGCCACTAAACAATGTAATATTTTTCAATAAAAAAATTACTGAAAGTTCTTCAAGATGTGTTCTTTAAGATGGTACATTGATCGATTAAAAAAGATTTGTAGTTTTCTTCAAAAAAATTCATGAAAAGGGCCTTTTTTTGCGCTACAAGTGGGGGTAACGCCTTAAATGAATATATTTTTACTTATAAACTATTTTTTTTACTTGTAAAGCAAATAAATAAATGTTTGTCGAGAATCGTTAAGCGGCATTGCAATATATTTTTGTATGAAAAAAAAATTAAGAAAAAAAATAAATAAAAGGCAATTTTTTCCGCTGTTCCAGTTACATCTGGTGCACTGGAATACCAGCAAGTACAGGACCTTCGCCGAGGCAGCCAAAGCTCCCGACGGTTTGGCCGTTCTCGGAGTTTTCCTCAAGGTGAGTTACCTCAACGTGCATCCGACGAGCTCAAAAATTCGTCGCATCGCGAAAATGTTTTTATTTTTATTTTTATTTTCTCTTATTTTATAATAAGCCACCGAGGGACGAGTGGCATCAATCGTGTCGTTAAAACCTCTCCAAGGTGCGGCTCAACGGATCACATATGAATTTAATTAGCTGAACGATTTGCACGTGCACTCAACCTCGAATGTGAAGGAAAAAAAATAACGTAAACCATTGCCGCGTTCAGGGTCGCCGAGGGCTTCGGAGAGTTTGCCCACCCGAGGGATTTTTTGTGCAAAAATGTAACGAGAGCGAAAATATGTTGCCGGAAAAAAACGTTTTTTTTTTCAGTTGAGTACGGAAAAAATGGAGTTAATGAAAAATAAATTTCACTCGAGTGAAATTTCATTGGAGCCGAATGTGAATTTTTTTTAATCAGTTGGAGTCGATTGGACTATTTGGCTGAACTTTGCATCGTTGGAATGCAGCGATCTTTTTGTTTAATTTTGATTTATTTACTTTTACCATCATCCAAAGCCATTTTTGCAAATTGAGGTCGTAAATCTTCAAGAAAAATACGTAAAAACATTGGAGTGGTCTTTATTGTGTAAATCAGCCAACAAAAATTGATGACGTTGAAGTTTGTATTTGTTGGAATGCAGCGATTTTTTTTATATCTCTTACTTTTCATTTGGCTGATTATTCGAAACTTTTTCTATGCAATTTAAGATCGTTAATCTGTAGCAAAAATACGTTAAAACATTCGAATAATTTTCATAGCCAAAATTTGAAACCAAATTTGATCAATGAAAAAGAATTAATTTTTGTTGCATTCCAATGATGCAAACTTTGAGATAATAAAAATTGAGCAATTAAAAAGAATTCATTTTCGTTGCATTCCAACGTGCTCCATTTTTTCTCCATTTATCATTTCTTTGTTTTACCATTATCCAAAGCCATTTTTGACGAACTGAGCTCCCAAATCTCCAATAAGAATGCGTAAAAACGTTTGAGTGGTTTTCACTCTTTAAATCGCCAATGAAAAATTCAATTCAAAATTTGATCAATGAAAAAAAAAAAAATTAGTTGCAATCCAATGATAGAATTTCTTTGGAAATTTCTTTGGAAATGGATGGAATTCCTTTGAGATCATAAAAATTGAGCAATTAAAAAGAATTCATTTTCGGTGCTTTCCAACGTGCTCCATTTTTTTCTCCTTTTTTTCATTTGTTGATTTTTACCATTATCCAAAGCCATTTTTTGCAAACTGAGCTCCCAAATCTCCAATAAGAATTCGTAAAAACGTTTGAGTGATTTTCACTCTTTAAATCGCCAATAAAAAATTGGGCAAATTCAAAAGAATTATTTTTCTTGCACTCCAACGATTATTTTTCTTGCACTCAAACTTCAGCATCGTCGTTATCAGCGCAGTTGTGACGCAGCTTGGATCATCCAGTAAGAATAATCCCTCTTTAGGGATCATAAAGTTTGCATCGTTGAAATGAGACGACTTAAAAAAAAAAAACTTTTATTTTAACCATCATCCAAAGCCTTATTGGCAAATCGAGGCGGTAAATCTCCAATAAGAATGCGTAAAAATGTTTGAGTAAATTTCACAGCCTGCATCAGCCACAAAGAATTCAGCAATTAAAAAGAATTAATTTGTTTTGCATTCGAACTAATCGGGTCGTTGAAATGCAATGATTTTTTCTTTCATTTGACATTTTTTGCTTTCGCCATCATCCGAAGCCTCATTTTTGCAAATTGAGCTCCTGAACCTCCAATTAGAATACGTAAAAAAGTTTGAGTGATTATCAGTCTCTAAAACGCGAACAAAAATTAACGGGGTCATCCCATGTGACAGCTATTATTTTCACTTTTTTTGGGGAATTTCTTTTTATGTACCATTGAAACACACCATCTTTGAATTTTTACCACACATTTATTGACACTTTTACGGTCCCTCAGAATTTTATCAACCAAAAATAACGAGTTGAATCGACTTTACACCGTTCGAAAGACACTCATGTATAAAAAAAAGTTAGTCGACAGCTGCACATTATTCCGAAGATTTTGCTCATCTGAATTTAAAAAAATCAAACGGCATCTTAATTTATAGACTATTTACACGAAGAAAATGTTCACTCACCATTAGTCTGCTATGCCGGGTCCATATAAAACGTAAACATTTTTTTGCAATTCGTGCAAAAAATTTTTTTTTTCTTTTTTCTTTAATCTTTCACGTAGGAAAGCGCGCGCTCTTGATTGCTATAGATTTTGTTCAAATTTTAACCAAACATTGTTCATATCATTATGCACGTTTGAGTGAAATTTCAGAACAGTCGACTATTTAGATTGGGAGATAATGGGTTTTTAAATTGCAACTTTTAACACTGCAGGGTCTGCATTGAAATGTAGACAGAATAATTTTCCGTTAAAAACATTTGTCCCATATAATAATAAGACATACGGAAACATCGCATCGTTTCACGTATCCAATGACGTACGTTCGCGCGGCATATTTAAGGCGTTACCCCCACTTGTAGCGCAAAAAAAAGCCTTTTTTATGAATTTTTTTAAAGAGAACTACAAAAAAATTTTAATCGATCAATATACCATCTTAAAGACCGCATCTTGAAGAACTTTCAGTAATTTATTTATTGAAAAATATTACATTGTTTAGTGGCAAATGGCCGTCAATGAAGTAATGTTTTTATATACACGGTTTGCGGTGACCAACATTGCGGCGAAGTGGATCATCTGAAAAAAAAATGCGGATGGATTTAGTCAAATATAAGTATAAACTAGTCTTTAATCGAAGGATTTTAAAAAATATTCATTTTTCACAAAATGGCGGACAGTCAAAGTAAATGGTTCGATTTTAACGAAAAAAACGGCCGTTTTTTGGCTATAAAACGGCCATTTTTTTTTCGAAAAAAAAATCGAACGATTAAAGACTACATTTTTATGTATTAAATAAGCCTGCAAAATGTCAAGAAGATCGGTTCATTAGTGTTCGAGTAATCTTGGTCACCGACTTCAGAAATGCCATTTTGAGAAAAACGCGTTTAAAGTTTCTCTTTCGATGCTCTTTCAACGCGGATTCTTCTCTTTCAACGCTCACATCTCAGTCAATTTTGATCGGATCGACTTGAAATTTTCAGGACATATTCTCAGATACTTATACTTCAAAAAAATGCAATAAAAAAAATCGATTTTTTCATCGCAAGTGGGGGTAACCCCTTAAGTCTCTAAAACGCGAAAAAATGGAGCAATTACGAAAGAATTAATTTTCGTTGAATTTCAACGATGAAAACTTCAACGTCATTGAGACATTTGTTTGGAGCGAACATATCGTTTGCTTGGGTGTTGAAAAGAGGTGTCGTTCAAGAGAAGCCCTTAATGCGCGCGGATATAATTGTCTCGCACAGTGTCACGACACACCTTGGCCCTGAATCAGCACGCCCTCCCGCTCGCATTTTACACGTCCGAAGGATACACACAATGTGCACTTGTATACGCAATAAATGCACTTGGAGGGCTGCACGAGGCAGCCACACGTCGCTTCGTAATTATCCCAAAGCTCTTACGTAAGCCCTACAGGCTCCGAACAAACCTCGCAAGCACATCACGCGATAGCTGCGCCCATCCTCCGAAAGCGATTAATATATTATTGCTAAAAACACACGCCAATGTAGCACCGTGAATTATTTCAGATCGCGCGTTTTTATGCCAAGCGTAACACTCGCGAATGCTTTGGAGTTGGTCTAAAAATAATATTTTCGTCGCGCGTCTCGCTCTTTGGTGTTTTTTTTTTCACATTCCGAGCGGTCCTGGAAAGTTCCTTTATTGCGATTCTATTTCGGCAGATCATCGCACAACTTTGGGCATATGATTTTTTTAAAGGGTTTTTCGCTCCTTTTTCGATTATTCTAATGGGGTTTTAATTATTACCATTTTTTTATGTTTTTATACGATTGTTTCAATTTGTTTAGGTTTTTTTCAATGCTTTTATTCGATTGATTTAATTTGCTTTTAGTTATTTTTATTTTTACAAGGTTTTGATTCGATTATTCAAATTTGTTTTCGATTATTTTTATTTCAACAACATTTTTATTTCATTATTTTCATTCGTTTTCCACAATTCTTAGTTTTAACATTTCCTTCGATTATTTTAATTTTGTTTTAAATTATTCTCATTTTTTCAACGTTTCATTCGATTATTTCAATTACTTTTTAAGCATTTTCATTTTTTCAACGTTTTATTCGATTATTTAAATTCTTTTCAATTATTCTTTTTTTTCGACATTTTCATTCAATTATCAAATTTTTCAATTATTCTCACGTTTTCAACGCTCTATGCAATTATTTCTATTTGTTTTCAATTATTCTGATTTTTCAACGTTTCATTTTATTATTTCAATTTCTTTTCAATTATTCTTTTTTTTCGACATTTTCATTCAATTATCAAATTTTTCAATTATTCTCACGTTTTCAACGCTCTATGCAATTATTTCAATTTTCTTTCAATCATTATCATTTTTTAAACATTTTTCATTCTATTGCTTTAACTTGTTGTTATTTATTTTGTTTTTTTTTTCTTCAATATCCTCATTGGATTATTTTTCCTTTAAATTATTTTCATTTTTTGCAATTTTTAAATTTCACTTTTCAATTATTGCTTTAAATATTTTTCTTCTTATTGACATGTTTCCATAATTTTGTCAATTATCCCTACCTTTTTCTATTTTTTATTCGCATATTTCCAAAATTTGTCGATAATTTCCATTTTCTTTTTCAATTTTCTTATTACCGTTCAATTTTTTTCCCCACCCCACGGCATTGTTAGTTCCACGAACATAACGATCGTGAATTATTTGCAATCTTACGCAACCGCAAGTACACTTACGAGCGCAATATTGCCCAGATGCGCGCGGCACACTCCAATGCAAATATTTTGCATTAGGTAATCGCGCGAGAGCTCAAATATGTTTGTAGCAATTTTGCATCGATTGGATTTCGAACGCAAATTTTCATCGTGACATCGAGATAGCTCACTGCAAACGAGTTACCGATTTTCGGAGCTCTCTTCCTCGTAGCTTTTTTTTAAGAAAGAGAGAAAAAATTTCTCCTCGGCTTGCACAATTGTGTACGAAGGAGCATAAATTATATCGTATATATACGTCATCTGACAAAATTCGACTTTGCAACCTTCCGCAACGTCGCGTCTTCCCCCGACGCGTTATTCGCATACGTCAATTGCCATCACTTTGCGTCAAAGAGTTATGTGTTTTTTTTCTTGTTAAAAAAAAAATGTGCAGGGAAAAAAAGTTAAACGAGGAGACGATTGTGAAATTTTTCCTTAAGTAGCTGTCGTTTTGTGCTCAGGTGGGAAAAACACACGAGGAAATGGACAAAATCGCTCGTATGTTGCCATACGTGTCGCACAAGGATGAAATTGTCGAGGTCATGGAACCCATTGATCCCAGCAAACTACTCCCTGGTAAGTTTTCTTTTGCGTATTAACATTATCATTATTATCGTTATTATTATTTCTACTAACATTTTGATGATTATTGTCGTCATTATGATTGTTATCATTTTTATCTCTACTAATTATTTTTATTTATTATTATTACTCGGTATTATTTTACTATTCATTATTATTATTCATTATTATTCTCGTTATTATTATGATTTTTCATGTTTTCCAAACTTGCACAAGTCTCGCATCAAGGTACTCCTGTCGTTTGATTAAAATTCTGCACACATTAATTAAATCTCGACATATATTTTTGCAATTTTTTTTAAATTCCGCTTGTGAAAAAATTAATTGTAAACAAAATCAGACAGATTGTAAAAAATGTTAAACTGCAAAAAATAAAAAGGCAGTGACGACTGCTTGTAAAGGTTTGATTTGGCTGAATTTGTGAGAAACAAAAAGTTTGGCATTATTTTCAATTGTTATGAATTAAGGCTCGACATTTATATAAACGAAAAGCGGTTAGTCTTTTAAAAAACAGTTGAAATCGAGAAGATATGTTTGGATTTAATGCCGTGGAATTTTCATAAAAGGAAACACTTATTTGCCTCAATTTGGGTTTGTTTTGGATTGCTGTGAATTTAATCGCGACATTTATGTGAAAAAGAGTAGCTCTTTATTAAGAAAAAAAAGTCACAACTAAAGGAATGTGTTTGGGTTTAATTTCGTGGAATTTTTTTTAAAACGACCATCAATGCACAGGATTATCTTGATTCGAGCCTTGTTCCCCTGCAATTATTACTAACAATGATATTAACAATTGACGTTGATTAACGCTCGATATTGTACCTGGATTAATGGAGCTAGATTAACGATCGCTACGGGTAAATCAGGCTCCGCTGTCCAAGCTTGCTTGCTTCACAGCATATCGTTGAATAATGAAAATAAAAGTAATGAGAATAAGGTGCGTTTCGGCAGGGATTAAATTTTTTTTAACTAAGCTTTGTTGCGATTTTTGTTTTTTTTTTCTCTTACTTTTGTTCTCTCTGTCCCTCGCAAATTTGATATGTGTACGAAACGAAAAAACTGCTGCGCGGCTAGTACGAGGTGGACGTGTAGGGGCGCACAAATGCATTAATCCGTGCATGCGCTGGGCCGACCGAATCATACGACAAGAGAACAAGTGTGGTTACCAAGGTTCGTCAATATTCCTCGAGTTAAATGTCCATGTGTCTTCTTTTTTATTACTCTTTGTTTGCCACTTGGAACACCGAAAAATGTCTGATTTGCACCACCGAATACCACGCAAGTGCAGTTACAGTATTTCAGGCGAAACGACGCGCGATCTCAGCCGATAAAGAAATCCGGAATGAGTTTTTCGAATTTTTCTCAAAAACGGCTGAACCGAATAACTCGAAATTTTTACAGTCGACGTATCGTGACCAGACGCAGGACCTTACACTCCCGGATATTCGAGTTTTTGAAATAAAAAGCTTGAAAATGAACTTTCGGTTGAGTTAATCGCGAATTCAAGAGATACTCGAACTTGCCACTCTAGCGATACGCATTTTGACACCCGAAACATTGCATTCAGTGAAAAAGGGACGGAGAAAAATTCGAAAAAAACTACTGAAAAGTTTAGCAACGTGTTTCGTTTCGCCTTTAAGGCGGGCAACCATTTTAGGAGACCGAAAATTCGATGATTTTTTGAAGTTTTTTTTTATTGTGAAAAAAAATCGGAAATTTCCGCAATTCTGGGAATAATTTATTCATATTTTCATACATCTCTGGTATTTTTTTCAAGTCATTTCATGCATTAATCAAGGTGTAATCCGCTGTGTCCCTCGGCGTTTTCTCATCGTCGTTGTCGATTTTCGAGAATTGTGCAGCTCGCGATTCGCATCTGAAATAGTCCAACAAATTTGTATACTTTCTTTAGATGTTTATTAAGAACATGAACCTAAATTTAAACAAAAATCGAGAATTGAATGTTGGAACGTGTTTGATGAAAAATGATGGATTTAAAAAAAATTTTACCTGCATTTTGCAATAATAAATATGTTTTAAACAATCTAATCGTTCTAACTTTGCGTTCATGTTTTAATGAATTATATTATGTAAATGTGTTCCAAAATTAAAGATGATCCATCCATTAGTTTTTGAGTGGTGATTCCCGCAAATTAAAAAAATGTCGTTTCGAGAAAAACTCGATTGAAAGTTTTAGTATATGTAAATCGTTGCGCTACCTGTTCTCACTAAATCGTCTGTCACCTAGACACTTTTCAATATTTTAACTTGAATTTTTTTCCCATATTCTCGAAAATGTACGCTTTGAAAAAAAGCAAAATAAAATCGAATGTTCTGACACGTCACAGTGGTTGGGAACAGAGTTGCAAAATTTGTAATGAAAAAGTATTGCATTATCCATTACTTTTTTAATGGGTGATGAAAAAATATTTCATTACCCATTACGTTACATTCAGTAATGTAAAAAAATTCCACTACTGATTACATTATATTTTGTAATGTAAACAATTTCCATTATTCATTACATTGGAATTTGTAATGTAAAAAATGTCCACTACTCATTACATAACATTTTGCAATGTGAAACATTTTCATTACAAAATGCAATGTAATGTGTAATGACAAAAAATTTCATTATACATTACATTGTAATGGGTAATGGAATTTTTTACATTACAAAGTGTAATGTAATGAGTAATGGCAATTTTTACACTACAAAATTTAATGTAATGAGTAAGAGAATTTGTTCACAATACTAATGTAATGTAAAAAATCTCCATTACTCATTACAAGGTAATATGGATTATTATTCGTTTCCCATCGGGTCAGATCGACCCAGTGCAAAAACTGCTGCCCCCAATGGGAAACGAATATTAATCCTCATTACATTCTAATGCGTAATAGAGATTTTTTACATTGCATTGCATTAGTAATGTGAAAAAATTCCATTACTCATTACCATATATTTTGTAATGTAAAAAATTCCATTTCTCATTACATTACATTTTGTGATGTAAAGAAAATCCATTACTCATTACATAGGACTTTGTAATGTAAAAAAATGCCATTACCCATTACATTGGACTTTGTAATGTAAAAAAAATTCCATTTCCCATTACATTGTAATGGGTAATGAAAATATTTCACATTACAAAATGTAATGTAATGAGGAATGGAAATTTCTTACATTACAAATTCCAATGCTATGAGTAATGACATTTTTTAGCATTACAAGATTTAATTCAATGAGTAATGAAAAGTTGTTACATTACAAAATTCAATGTAATGAGTAATGGCAATTGTTTGCATTACAAAATGTAATGTAATGAGTAATGGATTTTTTTTACATTACTGAATGTAATGCAATGGGTAATGAAATTTTGTTTCATTACAAAATGTAAAGTAATGAGCAATGAAAACGCGAATGCATCACAAATAGTAATGCATTATTTGCAACCCTGGTTGGGAGTTAAGCGGAGAGTCTTTATCATTTGTATACACACCGTTGGAACGAATCCGAATATCGTTTTGAAATTTTCAAGATGTATTCTTGAGGCGTTACCCCCACTTGTAGCGCAAAAAAAGGCCTTTTTCATGAATTTTTTTAAAGAAAACTACAAAACTTTTTTAATCGATCAATATACCATCTTAAAGAACACATCTTGAAGAACTTTCAGTAATTTTTTTATTGAAAAATATTACTTTGTTTAGTGGCAAATGGCCGTCAATGAAATAATGTTTTTATATACACGGTTTGCGGTGACCAACATTGCGGCGAAGTGGATCATCTGAAAAAAAAATGCGGATGGATTTAGTCAAATATAAGTATAAACTAGTCTTTAATCGAAGGATTTTTAAAAATATTCATTTTCCACAAAATGGCGGACAGTCAAAGTTAATGGTTCGATTTTAACGAAAAAAACGGCCGTTTTTTGGCTATAAAACGACAATTTTTTTTTCGAAAAAAAAATCGAACGATTAAAGACTACATTTTTATGTATTAAATAAGCCTGCAAAATTTCAAGAAGATCGGTTCATTAGTGTTCGAGTAATCTTGGTCACCGACTTCAGAAATGCCATTTTGAGAAAAACGCGTTTAAAGTTTCTCTTTCAACGCTCTTTCAACGCGGATTCTTCTCTTTCAACGCTCATATGTCAGTCAATTTTGTTCGGAACGACTTGAAATTTTCAGGACATATTCTCACATACTTATACTTCAAAAAAATGCAATAAAAAAAATCGATTTTTTCAAAATCGCAAGTGGGGGTAACCCCTTAAGATATTTTGCTAACGATTTATGAAATTAAAAAGAAAATTGATTTTTTCAAAGCATCTAATGTGGTTGCCCGCCTTAATTTCGCTTTTGCAAATACGGCACGGGTGCGCATACACGTGGAGCTTTGCCGTGGCTTTTGTTTGTTCAATTTGTTTACCCAGCACTTCGCCAACTCCCCGATAGTCCGTGGTTGTAAACGTAAAAGGTGGCAAATATTTGCATACGTATGGGTACATGTGCAGTACGTAGATATTGCACTTGTACATTATCGAGAATTAATATCTTCGTGTGCCTCCATCGAGAGACGAATTCTCGCGGAATTGCAGCTAACTTGACGTTTGGAGATCTGGCGGTCGAACAATCGACCGCAAAGTGTAATAAATATTCGCAACAACGTTTTTACAGTTTCTCATTATCTTCGATCGGGCTCGAGTGCTGTAAATGTAGAAAACGATAGATGGCTAGCGATTTGCACACATGTTGCCTGTCTCCTTGTAATTACCTGCGTGAATTTTTATCCCAATGCTTTTGTCGCAAATTCCTCTAGGGATGCTGAATTTTTTGGGTGCACAGATCTTTCCATTCGTAAAAATCATTCTGGATAAGGTTTCGAAAAACCCCCTCTCCGATCGAGCTGAAATTTCGCACAAACCTTCCTTTTAATATTTTAAGACAACCCCTAAAGGGATTTTTGGCGACTCGCAATAGTTTTCGAGATATTGAGTTTTTTAGTTTTTTTTAAGGGTGAGGTTCCGATTGAGCCGAAATTTTGCACAAACCTTCCTTTTAACATTTTAATACAACCCCCAAAGGGATTTTTGGCGACTCGCAATAGTTTTCGAGATATTGAATTTTTAAGTTTTTTTTTAAGGGTGAGGTTCTGAAAGCGCCCTCTCCGATGGAGCCGAAATTTTGCACAAACCTTCCTTTTAACATTTTAATACAACCCCCAAAGGGATTTTTGGCGACTCGCAATAGTTTTCGAGATATTGAGTTTTTAAGTTTTTTTTTAAGGGTGAGGTTCTGAAAGCGCCCTCTCCGATGGAGCCGAAATTTTGCACAAACCTTCCTTTTAACATTTTAATACAACCCCCAAAGGGATTTTTGGCGACTCGCAATAGTTTTCGAGATATTGAGTTTTTAAGTTTTTTTTTAAGGGTGAGGTTCTGAAAGCGCCCTCTCCGATGGAGCCGAAATTTTGCACAAACCTTCCTTTTAACATTTTAATACAACCCCCAAAGGGATTTTTGGCGACTCGCAATAGTTTTCGAGATATTGAGTTTTTAAGTTTTTTTTTTAAGGGTGAGGTGCCGAATACACCCCCTCCGATCGAACTGAAATTTTGCACAATCCTTCCTTTTAATATTTTAAGACAACTCCTAAAGGGATTTTTGGCAACTCGCAATAGTTTTCGGGATATTGATTTTTTAAGTTTTTTTTTAAGGGTAAGGTTCCAAAAACGCCCCCTCCGATTGAGCTGAAATTTTGCACAATCCTTCCTTTTAATATTTTAATACAACCCCCAAAGGGATTTTTGGCGACTCGCAATAGTTTTCGAGATATTGAATTTTTAAGTTTTCTTTTAAGGGTGAGGTTCCGTAAACGCCCCTTCCGATCAAATTGAAAATTTGAACATTCCTTCCGTTTAATATTTTAAGACAACCCCTAAAGGGATTTTTGGCGACTCACAATAGTTTTCGAAAGATTGAATTTTTAAGTTTTCTTTTAAGGGTGAGGTTCCGTAAACGCCCCTTCCGATCAAGCCGAAAATTTGAACAATCCTTTCGTTTAATATTTTAAGACAACCCCTAAAGGGATTTCTGGTGACTCGCAATAGTTTTCGAGATATTGAATTTTTATTTAAAGTTTTTTTTTTCGAAATATTGAATTTTAAAGTTTTTTGTTAACGCGCGCCGACTATATCTATATCTACTACGTCTCCGTTCATACTTGTATATATTATCGCGCTCTCCGTTTTGTCAAAACAAAAATACCCAAACAAACCCAAACCTAAACAAACCCAAGCCCAAAAACTATTGCGCGTCGCCAACAATCCCTTTAGGGGTTGTCTTAAAATATTGGAAGGAAGGTTTGTGCAAAATCTCAGCTCGATCGGTGGGGGGGTTCCGGAACCTTGCCCATTATTTTGACGAATTCTTCTTTCGTTTAATTATTTTCGTCATTTGTTTATGACACGTTGATTTATTGAGACGAATATTCTTCAACTCGCGAAGCCTGGGGCGATTTTTTTTTCAATTTCACAAAATGCGTAAATAAACGGAAGAAATATAAACCTAGTTTTGCGAAATACGTTTTTTGTTTTGTTTTTCTTACCATTTTTAGACATTTTTCATTTTACATTCTGTCTCTTATTTTTTGATATTTTATTTCCTTTTTCTATTTTACATTCGGTATACTATTTCGCGTATTTAATTTTTTTGTTTTACATTACATATATTACTTTTTGTGTGTTTTTTTTTAATTTTACATCCCAAAGCTGACTTTTTATATTTCATTTCTGTTTTTAATTTCACATTCTGTACTCTCCTTCAGTACCTACTTTATTCTTCGAATTTTACATTCGGTATCCTACTTTGTGTATTTCATTTTTCAAATTTTACATTCTGTGTCTTGCTTTTTGTATTTTTTTCAATTTCCCATTCCGTCTCTCACTTTTAATATTTTCTTTACGTTTGTAATTTTTAGTTCTGTATTCTCCTCCCAGTATTTAATTTTTTGAATTTTACATTCATTATCGTCCTTTTTGTATTAAAAAAAAAACTATTTCACATTCTGTATCTAATTTTTTTCTTTGGCTTTTTCAACTTCCTATTCCGTATTCTACATTTTTTTATTTAATTCCCTATTTTCCAAAATAACCAGAAAACGTGAAGAAAAAAGTTCAACCTAAGCGTTTTTTCTTTCATCAACAACTTCGTGCTCGTGCATTCGCGCAATGGTCATTTTATCTCATCGGCACAAACGCCCAACACACGCACCTCGCATGCGGATGTTACGCACAATGGAATTCGCGAATTCGAAGCTTTCGCCTCGCGTTCGCGCTCCCAACGTGCCGTTTTACTCTGTTTTTTTGCTCTGCGCGTTGACGCGTCAGATTGAGAAAAAAAAAGAAAAAAAAAACCAATGAAAAAATTAACTTCTCCAGACGACAATGGTTACTGGACTTATCTTGGCTCGCTGACAACGCCGCCGTGCAACGAGAGCGTTACTTGGGTTCTGTTCAAGAAGTACATCGAGGTGTCGCATCATCAGCTCAATATATTCCGTAATTTGAGAAAGTTTCCGCGCGGCGACGAGTGCCCGTGCCATGACAATCATGGAGCGGTAAGCTTATTCGCATGTTTAATTTTTTTTTCACAACAACCGATAAAGGAAATTGTTTTATTTTCTTACAAATAACGGAAAGTTAGTTCAATTGTATTCTTTCGCATTTTATTTATACGTATTTTTTAATTCCCATAATGTGAATATATTTTGGAATATTAAGGGAAAAAAATATATACGTATAATTGAATTTTCTTTTTTTTTTAAACGAACAAAATGGTACGTTAATTTGTTTCTTTCGAATTTTATTTATCTGTACTTTTTAATCGCCTTGATGTAATATTTTTTTTCCAATATTAGAAAAAATGTGTATCAAAGTCACCATATATATAATTGAATTTGTTTGTTTTTTTTTAAACGAATAAAAAGGTACTTTTATTGTATTGCTTCGAATTTCGTTTATCTGTATTTTTTTATCGGCTTAATGCAATGCATTTTTATAAATAAAAAAGACATCAAAAGTGTATATATATATATAAGCTTTTTTTATTTATAAATATTATTATAAATTAGCTTTTTTATTTCAAACAAACAAAACAGATCTTTAATTGTATCCTGTCGAATTTTATTTATTTGTACTTTTTAATCGCCTTGGTGTAATATTTTCTTCCAATATTGGACAGAATGTGTATCAATGTCACCATATATATCATTGAATTTGTTTGTTTTTTTTTTCAAACGAATAAAAAGGAACTTGAATTGTATTCTTTCGAATTTTGTTTATTTGTCCTTTTTTTATCGCCTTAATGTAAAGCATTTTCTTCAATTAAAAAAGGCACAAAAAATGTACATATACAATATATAAGCTTTTTCATTTATAAATATCATTATAAATTAACTTCTTTTTTAAACAAATTAAATTTTTTTTCATCGTACTTTAAAAAATATTATTAATTTCCTTTTTTAACAGGCAATGTATGATATATTTGAAAACACTGTCATACATATATAAATATGTATGAATTGCAGTTTTAGAAAATTTGCCGATATATATTTAAATAATATTTTAAAAAGAATTAATACATTTGTATATACACTTGTGCATAAATAAGTTAATAATGAATTGTATCAAAATATTTTCATAATTTTATTAAAAATATAATTAAATTGCAAATAATAATAAATGATAAAATTAACGAATGGTACATACATTTGATTTCAAATAATTTGAAATAAAATTATGAATTTTCTTGATAATGTTTGTTAAGGTAATCAACAACTTCCGTCCGCCTTTGCCGCTGGGAAACCGCGTGCTTCGCGAGTACGGAAGTCTGTAAGAGGACTGTCGGACTGCGAGACAGTCGCAACAACATCTCGAGACGGGAGGCGATCGCTCAGACCGCGCACGAGCGGAAAATCAACAATTTTTCCGCGGCTCACGTGCCCACAAACGTTCCAACGTAATGGTTGTTCCGGGAGGAGGGGGAGGGGGGGTGTATTTTTTTTTATCGGAGGACAGGAGAAGGAGAGAGAAAAGAAAGAGATTTAAGAAAGCGGGAAAGAGAGAGAGAGAGAGAGAGAGGGAAATGATGAGCGAAAACAAAAATTTGGCTAATTCTTTATAAACAAAAAAAAAACAAGGACAAATTATACAGAATCTCGATGTTTTATTTTTCAGGGCCCGAGTGATTCTCGAACCTAAGTCCGAGTGATTCTCTCCAACGGGAGCAATAACTATTTACCAATTCGATTCTCCTACTGTTTTTTTTTTGTTCGCGAAAAAAAAAACGACCACCACGTGACAAAATGTCATTTTTATTTGAAAAAAAAAAAAGATCGTGTCCTTTTGCAACGCTCGTGATTTTACGTGTACAATTGTTTTAGTGTAGAATTTCGATGTATACGAGTTTGTTGCGAATCGCAAAGTGCAATTAAACAAATTATTATGTAATTACGGATTTAATCCACTCGTGTTACGCCTTGAAATCGTGCCTAATGTGCCTCACGCATGAAACATGGTTGACAGTTACTAAAAAAAACAGGACGAAGCAAAGCCAGAGAGAGAGAGAGAGAGAGAGAGAGAGAGAGAGAGAAATGCATTTTTATGGCATCATAAGCGATTATCGAATAATATCGCCATACGTGGTCCGAAACCAGCAAGTTTTTTGTTTTTTTTTTCCAAACCGCGAAAATTCCGGAAGTCAATAATGTCATTAAAAAAAATGTACAAACCGAACAAACAATCACGGTTTAGGTTCCAAAATACTGGAAGTCGATTATGTCGTCTAAAAAAAATCTAAAAATCGAACAAACAAGCCCTGTTTGGCTTTGTTTGGGTTTGGAAATTCCGGAGTCGATAATGCCGTCCAAAAAAATCGAAAAATCGATCGAATGCGCTTACTTTGGGGTCCAAAATTCGGGAGTCAATAATGTCGAAATGAAAATCTACAAACCGAACAAACGCGCTTTGTTTGGCTTTGTTTGGGATTCCAAAATTTCCAAAGTCAATAAGTTCGTTCAAAAAATTCAAAAACCGAAAAAAACCAGCTTTGTTTGAGTTCGCTTGCGTTCCGAAATCCCCGAAGTCAATAATGTCTTCGAACAAAAAAAAAACTGAAAATTGACCAAACGAGCTTTGTTCGGGATTGTTTGGGAAATTGCGGAGTCAATAATGTCGTCCAATAAATTCCGCAGTTTAATAATGTCTTCAAAAAAAAGTCTAAAAATCCAACAAACGGGCTTTGTTTGGATTCCGAAATTCCGAAAGTCCGCGTCTCCAATTTAAAAAATCTGATAATCGAACAAACGAAACTTTGTTTGGGTTCCGGAGTGCCGAAAGTTAAAAAAAAAAACAAAAATCATCTAAAAATCGAACAAACGAGCTTCGTTTAGGTTCGTTTGGGGTCCGAAGTTCCCAAAATTGATAATGTCGTCCAAAAACCATGGAACGATCGAGCTTTGTTTGGGCTTGTTTGGGTTCCGAAATTCCGGAAGTCGACGTCTTCGATTTGAAAAATCGGAAAATCGACCAACCCACCTTTGTTTGGGATCCGAAATGCCAAAAATTCCAAAATAATCTAAAAATCGAACAAACGAGCTCTGCCTGGATTTGTTTACGTTCCGAAATTCCCGAAATCAACAATGTCGTCCAAAAAAAAATCCAAAAATCGATCAATCAAGCCCTTTTTGGGCTTGTTTGGCTTCTGGAATTCCCGAAGTCAATAATGACTTTTTAAAAAAATCCAAAAATCGAACAAACGAGCTTTCTCTCTCTATATATATATATGCATCGATACACATACACACACGTCTGTCGAAAAAATCGTAAGCGAGACGAATAAAAGAAAGAAAAAAAAAAAAGAAATTCCAAGTGATCATTTCGACGGCTTTCGATTTCCCAATACTCGTGGAATAGAAATTTTTCAAATTCTTCAAATATATATTTATGTAGATATGAAAAAATCGGTGAGCGCGCCCAGGTGCGTCGTATTTATGACAAAAAAAAACTCACACACACACACACACACACACACACACACACACACACACACACGTATACTCGTACGTCGATCTTTTCGACGATGCTCGAGCGATACAATCGCTTCACGTTATTATCATCGGCCGACGATCAACGATTACCATTATTGTCATTATTATTGTCAAACTATTTATCCGGCTTCGGAATTATGACTATTACATTGTTACAGTAACCCCTTGCGACGTATAATAATAATAATTATAATAATACCCACAACAACAACAACAACAACAACAACAGTAATAATAGTAATAAAAATAATAGAACCGCAGTTATACGTTGATACATATTTAACACACTATTCATCGTCCGCGACGTACCGCACGAGCGGGACGCGCGGATAGAAGAATTTTTGTTACACGTGGGTATACGGCCACGTTGCTCCATGCGCCTCACTTTTTACGAGTGTACTATGCGCGAGATTTTTTTTTTTTTTGGATACGTGTCATTTTAGCGAGGCGAGGCCATGTATACATATATTTATAGACGTGTACTAATTAGACCAACTCACCTATATATATATATATATGTATATATATATATATATATATATATATATATATATATATATATATATATATATATATATATATATGTGTGTGTGTGTGTATATGTATATATATATATATATATATATATATATATATATATATATATATATATATATATGTGTGTGTGTGTATATATATATACATACATGAATTTCATGTATCGCTTCATGTGTGCGCTTCGATGTTAATGGAAACGAAGAGGAAAAAAAAATAAAGCAGATAAGAACGTGGGGGCCCGAGCAAAAGAATTGTTACACATTCGTAGAGAGCTGTTAGAATAGAACTGATGGATCAAGCGTATTTTAGAATGTACTCACTGCAATAGTGAGACTGCATAAAGAGAAAAATAAAATCGTTTGCAGATGTATATGTTTATGTAGATGCGTTTCCGGCGAGCAATGTCGATCATTTCTACGTTCCAATGAGCTGTTCCTTATTCCCGAAGTCTTGAGAGTTTTCTCTTTGCTCTCTTTATTTTTTGTTTTTTTTTTTTACTTTATTTGTGTTTTATTATAATTTTATTTCTTTTCTGTAATTTTTCTTCTGTTTTATCTCTGTTTAGTTTTGTTAATTTGTTTTATTTGCATGAACGAGAAATAATTTTGTATTCACGAAGATACAGTTTTTTTCATTTTTCTTGTGGAACGTCATTTCGATTATAGTCTTGTAGATGCGTAATGTGAATTGAGGGCGTTGCTGTGATGAAGTGTGATTACAGTTTCGCCTATGCTGTGTTATTTATTTATTTATTTATCCTCTTACTTATTTGTTTATTCGTGTATTTGTTCATATACTTGTACGTTCATTTATTTATTAGTTCGTTTATTTATTCATTCACTTATTTGTCCATTTATTTATTTATTTATCTATTTATTCATTTACTTATTCGTTCATTCATTGATTTTGATTAATTTTTTTCCATTTACTTATTTGTTAGTTTATTTCTTTGTTTTTTATTTTTTTATTTATTCATCCCTTCCTTGCATTCTTTCTTTTCGTTTGTGCCCACGTGTATAGATCGTGAGAAACGATGTGGCCTTTTTTTTACCCGCTGCTAAAAAATGAAGGCCTTATATACACTTGTAGCGGGCGAAAAGACGTGATTTTCTTGATTTTTTTTTCAACGGGACAATAAATGTTCATTGAAAAACCGCGAGCAACATCGGTGAGTACATATTTTCATGTACTTGTAAAAAAAAATTCATTCGAAAATATTTCAAAATGGCGGATATCCAGCTGTCTTCCAGGAGCGCCTTCTCTTGAGCATCTGTTGCGGTGGACATGATAACTCGAGAACGGTTCATTTGAAATCAGAATATGAAAAAGATTTCATTAGTATATTGCATTGGCTTGGGCCTGGACGAAGCATTTGTAGTAATTTTGATGGAAAAAAATGACGTTCACTTTAATAAAAAAAAATCATTTTTGGAAGTGCTAAATTTTCGGTTTTTTTGTTACAATTTTTTTTTCTAACAAAATTATAAATATAAAAATATAAAATTATAAAATAATAAATAAGTGGTATAAATTTCGTATGGATAGGATTAATAGTTTTTAGTAATCGTGTCCACCGCAAAGGTGTTTCTCAAAAAAGACGTTTCGGAGATAATCGCGTTTAAGGGATTATACCAATGTGACACTTAAAAAAAATCGATTTATTTTGCCTTTTTCGACGGTTCATACTTTCAAAAATATCCTGTAAAAATTTCAAGGCCGCATCTCTAATCATTTTATCTTACAAAAATCGGTAGATAATCTTTAAACGCGTTTTTTTCGAAATGAGATTTTTCCATTTTTCTGACATTGTAACTCAACGAGCAATTATCCGATTGACTTGAAATTTGAACTGAGCGCTCTTGAATGTATTTACTTCACAATGACATAGGATTATTTTTGATTGGATGAAAATTGACGATTTGGCATTGAAAAAAACGATCATTTTATCGGCAAGAAAACAGATTTTTTTTCACAACTACGCCATTTTGTTGGATTTTGATATTTTTCGAAAATCCTACGTCATTGTACAGGAAATACCTTCCAATTTAACGACATTTTTTCCTTTTTCGGTTTCAGCTACTCAATCGGCCGGAATCATGTCAGCAGTGGAGGAACTTTTTTTTTGGCGCCTCCGAAGGCAGCGCATAAGTCGCATGGATCTCAATATTTTTCTATGAAAAAATTATGTAATATAGGTCAAATATAGCCGAATATATTCTTAATTTTCCGAAACATTTAATTGAGTACTTTTCTTCCAAAAAATTCCCGAAAATCACCCATATTTTCAGCGTTCACACCGGTATAGCCCCTTAAGATTCAAGTATGTTTCTTTTACATTTAAAATTAATTTATTCATACTAACATGGAGTCGTCGATTCCATAGCCATAATCCTTCCGCAGCCTCTAAAACATTGATTTGATACTGCCTACACTGAGAAAAAAATCAATTGAATCACAAAAATATATCGGTTGATCCAAATAAATGTGCTGCTGCGGAGTGCCACCGATATATGAGATTGTTTCAATACTATAAAATATTGCAAAATGTGATTGATTTAAATAACATATTATTTTATTTGAAAAAGGTCTTCTGTTCTCTGAATATCTACATTATCCTTCAAATAAAATTATATTCTATTGAAATCATTCTATATACAATCCGTAGATGTATCGGATGAAATAATTAAACGGTTGCTAAAACATTTTTTATTTCGTACCAAAATATAATCTATAGAATTAATTATTTCTTTACTACATCGAAACGAATATGCCATGGGACGTAAGTTTTTCAATTTGTTTTAAATCTTCAATAAAAAATGAGCATTAGAATGATCATCCACGATAATAGTGGAGAGAATATCAGATATCGAATGGAATATCCATGGAGAGAATATCAGATATTCAACTGATTAGAACGGATACTACACTTTGATCTTAGCCACAGGCCAAGAAGCGATACTTTTTAGAGTTTCTCCAGCGTTTAAGGGGGGGTTGTCTTTTTTTTCGCAAAATTTACCGCTTTTTGGGAATTTTTTTGTGAAGAAAGTATACAACGGAAAACTTGTGAAACTTGGCATATAGTTTTATTGATCTGATAACTACATATAAAAAATTTTTTAAACAATTTCATCAAAAAATCCGCCTCCCACCCCCCTCGACGCGCGATGGTCCTTTTTTGATGGTGTGCACGATTACAGCCTTCACGTTCATCCTGCAACAAAAACGCAAAAAGCATTTTACTTTAGACACATATAGCTATCGTCCGATGAAGGGGAAAAAAAATTGACGATTTGGTGACGTTTTGAACTTGAAGTATTGATTTTTCGAAAAAAATTGATCGATTTTTTGTTATAAATAAAAAACTATTAAATGTATTGCTTTTTTGCTTCATCAAACGATAAAAGGATGTCAGCTGAGCATTCTATCCAAATTTGAAGGCAATCGGTTGAATAGTTTTTGAGAAATCGTGCACACCATCAAAAAAGGACCATCGCGCGTCGAGGGGGGTGGGAGGCGGATTCTTTGATGAAATTGTTTAAAAAATTTTTTGTATGTAGTAAACAGATCAATAAAACTATATGCCAAGTTTCACAAGTTTTCCGTTGTATACTTTCTTCACAAAAAAATTCCCAAAAAGCGGTAAATTTTGCGAAAAAAAAGACAATCCCCCCTTAAGTAGATTTTCGCTTCGCGCTACGCTTACGAGAAACGAGCGCGCGTGCGGCCTCTAGCGGTTACTCCGAGAACTACGGGTTTCCTCACACCTATAATTCCGGTGGCGCTCGGCCATGATTTGGTTGAATTTTTTCAACCAAATGTGCAAGAAACAAATTTTACTTTCGCATAACTTTTTAACCAATTCAGACATTGGCTTAATATTTTTCAATCAAAATAAAATATTAATATTTCAACGTATAATGTACTTAAGGCGTTACCCCCACTTGTAGCGCAAAAAAAGGCCTTTTTTATGAATTTTTTCTAAATAAAACTACAAAACTTTTTTAATCGATCAATATACCATCTTAAAGAACACACCTTGAAGAACTTTCAGTAATTTTTTTATTGAAAAATATTACATTGTTTAGTGGCAAATGGCCGTCAATGAAATAATGTTTTTTTATACACGGTTTGCGGTGACCAACATTGCGGCGAAGTGGATCATCTGAGAAAAAAATGCGGATGGATTTAGTCAAGTATAAGTATAAACTAGTCTTTAATCGAAGGATTTTAAAAAATATTCATTTTTCACAAAATGGCGGACAGTCAAAGTTAATGGCTCGATTTTAACGAAAAAAAACGGCTGTTTTTTGGCTATAAAACGGCCATTTTTTTTCGAAA